>APFE031246417.1:0-27886 GCA_000404065.3 Pinus taeda | reverse complement strand
CTATTGGAATCATTGGAGACAAGTATTATGTTTGAAAGAAACAAAAATAGATGTTTCACGACAAACTAGCAATCCATGAGCAATGTAGGAATTAATAACATGTTTCTTTTTTCCAATGTGATTATGGAATGCCATGGCCTCAAGTCAAAGGCCACCATGTTATCCTTCTTTCCATGGAAAAGTATGTGGAAAATGGAAGAAATGAGAGGAATAGTATTGTAGTGCAATTGATGGATGATTAGAAGGAAAAGAAAGGCATTTATAGCTAGAAAGCGTTGTAGGTATTGGATGTATGCCTTTTCTAATATTTTGTCTTCTAAGTTTGTACAAAAATAATTGAGATGTTGTAAGCTTGGAGATGGCTATATGTGCTCTTGCATTTGCATGTGAGATAAATGAGGTGGCCTCTTCAAAGATAAGGTGATGAAAGGTAGGGAGGAAAGGCAAAAGGTTATGTATGAAGTGCCTCTTAAAACATGGTTAGTTTATTAGATCAATTGGAGCTTGTTAGCATTTTCAATAGTGATATTGATAGACAACAAGTTAGTTTGCTCATAATATTTTTTAGCATTTGTAAAAGAAACACATTGAGAGAAATGAACTAATGTGCAAGTGAAAAGTTATTTGGAATTGAATAGTAGGAGATAAACTTGATGATGCAAACAAATATTCCTAGTATATGCAAGTCTCTAGAAAAAAAAATGGAATGCACCAATATAACATTAAGCTATTCTATTAAACCAACCCTTTTGTATGGTACATTATATTTTTTTACATAGTAATATTCTTAAAAATAAATAAAGGAGCTTTTTTACATTTAACATATTCATAAACAAAAAAATAATAATAATTAAAAAAATTAGAAAATTAATATCAAAACCTGATTTTCAATGATAAAATTAATTAATTAATATATATATGAATGAGTGGAGAGAGATGTTGATAAATTTAGATTTCAAATTCAACGGCCACATCTCAAAATATATATTTGATTAGAGTGATGAACCGACTCACGTGGTACCAACTTGTGGGATCCCAAAATCTTTAAACTTATAAAATGAAAACCCTAAAACATAAATATCCCATCCGATACCCCATCCCATCCCATCCGATATGGATATATTTAGTATAATCCGGCGGCATTTGTGAGGTTGTGCAGGTGAAGCGAGGCGAGGTTGGGCATCCTGTCCTTATGGCAGGAAATAAATGCACAGAGGAGCCCGGGATTTGAGAGGAGAGAGGCATTTGAGTTTTCCACCTTCGCTTCCGTGATTATGCTTTCACATCTTGGTACTGTTCTTGGATTATGCCTTTACCGTGGAGCTTCACAATCCGCGGATCCATACTAGTGCCTGGAATTTAGTTTGTGAGTTGGCTGACCAGGAAATTGGACATGCCTGGGCCTTTTAGGTTCCAGAAAAATTCAGAGTTAAATTTGTTAAATGATTTCATCTGTTTTCTGGTTTTCTTGTTTTGTTTTTCAAGCATGGCCATGCTTAATAGAATAATTTTTCCTGTGCATATTTTTTTCCATGATTTTTTGGTTTTTCTTTTATTTTTGAATTTTTGTTTTGGCTTGGTTTTTGTTTTCTTTTTTGGGTCTCTGGAGAGGGAGAGAAAATTGGCTCCAGTTGGTGGGGGCTAGGAAGGAGAGGAGGTTCGCTCTAGTTGCTTGGGCTAGGAGGAGGATGATGTTAAAAAGAAGAGAAGAGTACATGGGATCCTACAGGTATGCATCTTCTTATTTTTTATTTATATTTTGGGATGGCTTTGTAATGGAAGTTCTGAATTAATTGAATTATGTGTGAGCTTCCAACATTTTATTATGCATATTTGTTTTCTTAGTACTCCTTGTTGTGACTTTGTGTTTGGGCATGGAATACAAAGGCAGAATTGTAGATTCAACTAATAATTGTAGAATACATGCTATGATTTTTGCTATTGCAGGTAAAAATTTAAATTATGGCTTTCCTAATTAACAATTTATTCATAAATAAAAAGGACTAAAGTTTAAATACATCAAAATTTTCCCTGTATTCCAAACTCCATGTAAAGATAGACTCAATTTAATGAATTCATTATCTCTGATCCCTTGGATTTCTAAGACTGTGTCCAAGAGTCGGGGATAATCGTAATCCAAGACTGTGTTTAAGGGTTGGGATAATCGTCCAGGCTTCTTTTCATTCCATGTTATTGGATAGTTACATGCTTATTTTCTTTTATAATGTTCATTTTTAATAGAGCAGGGTTATATTTTTGAGTATGCGTTTGTTTTGTTTTTGGTTTTAGTTGGAACCCATAAAATTTAGATCTATGAAAACCTTTTTAAAAAAAATTGGGGTTTATCGTGTAAAATCTAGATCTATGAAATCCTTTTTAAAAGAATTAGGGTTTATCAAGATTCATTCGTTCTCCCACACTGGGAGGCTTCTATTTCAAAGATATAGTCTCACACAACCCCAGTTGGGATAGCTATGCAAACAAATACTTGCGTGAGGGTCAGCGCCCTTGATTACTTCAAGGCAGTGCGCCCAGCACAGGTAGGTAAATATAGAGGCCTACGGCGGGGAACGAACTAGTTTGTTATAATAGCTTGTGCTAACAAGGGCTGTTAGTTTGTTATTTATTATATGCCTAGTTAGACTTACCTGGTCACCCCTATGGTTTTCCGAACACATTCCTTAGAGGGCCCTAAAAAAATTCAGAGCTCATTCCTCACTATAGTTTTCAGAACACATTCCTCACAGGGCACTAAAAAATTTAGAGGTCATTCCTCACGTGGTCCTCAAAAATAATGCAGGTGAGGTGGGTGGTAAATGTTAAGGGTCGTTACTTGCATCTTCGTGTTGAACTGCAGCCCTGTTCCGGATTTTGCTTTGTTCTTGCCTGTACTACCCAGTAATGTAATAGGCTGTGCAATAACCTCGTCTGCCTCTTGCCCAGGGTTGCTCAAGGCCTTCTCAGGGGGCCAAGCTTCTGGGTTGGCAATAGGTCTTGTGATTTGTGCTTATGAGTAGTTGAGGGTAGGCTCTTAGAAATGGTGTCATGCAGGTTTACCAAGCTGAAAGGCAAATTTTTGCCCAAGGATTGAGAGATTGCACTGCATCGGCAAGTGCAGATTTTTTAGCCAAAAAGGGATGACAGCGAGAGAGTATACAGAAGAATTCTACCCTGTAAATTTAAGAGTTGGTTACACAAAGGACACCCCGGAGAAAACAACAAGGTATGTAAATGGTTTGAGACTGGAAATATTGGATGAAATCAGCATTTTTTCCCCGAAAAAAATAGAAGAAGCCTACGAGAGTGGTATGAAGGTAGAGGAGACGATCACGAGAAAACAAAATGCTAGGAGAGGACGGGGAAGCGACAGAGGACGAGGACCGTCCTATGGGAGAGGACGAATTTCCAGTAATAGTGAAGAGGGCAGCAGCTCCAAGGCTTTAGGAACAACAGAAAAGGGAGACAGCTCTAGAGGTGGCAGGCCATATCGGCGAGGAAGAGGGAATGGCCGAGGTAAGGGAGCTAACTATCAGTGCTAATGGTGCCACAAATGGGGTCACAGATCTTTTGAATGCCCTGATGCAGAACAAGTTGTTCAGAGAGGAACGCTTGTCGCACAGCCTGAGGAAGCAAAGGCACCACCCCAAGAAGAAGAAAATGTACCAAAAACAGGGGAAGCTTCAGTTTCAAACAAAGTGTTGTTGAAACCATCCAACGAAACAGCTGAACAAACACAAAGGAAAGCATTACTCCGGACCATTTGCAAGTTGCACGGGAAATGTTGCAAGTTGATCATCGACAGTGGAAGTACAGATAATTTGGTAGCCACCGAGATGGTAGAGACGTTGGGTTTGAAGTGGCTGAAGCACCGCACCCCGTACAAGGTGTCGTGGCTCCAAACAGGGCATCAACTGTTGGTTGACGAACATTCTGAAGTTGAGTTCCACATTGGTAGGTACAAAGACAAAGTTATTTGTGATAATATGCAATGGATGTGTGCCAAATACTGCTAGGAATGCCATGGTAGTATGACCGGAAGGTAGTGCATGATGGGAAGACAAACTGCTACAAGTTTTTCAAAGATGGGACCAAGCACATGCTTGTGCCCATCAAGGAGGAGGAGACAACGAAAACAAGTGGGATAAAAACATTACTAATGGGTGGAAAACAGTTGTTGAAGCGGATTGAATAAACTGAAGCGAACTATGTTGTTGTGAGGAGAGCAAAGATAATGTTGTTGCACACGGAAATGTCAGATTTGCCTGCAGAAATTCAAAAAACGTTGGAGGAGTTTAGTGATATTGTAGTCGATGATTTGCTAGACAAGTTGCCTCCCAAGAGAAGCATCAGTCATTATATCGACTTTATACATGGAGCAAGTCTACCAAATAAGGCAGCACATCAGATGAGCCCCAAAAATAATGAGGATATGGGAAAACAGGTGCACGAGTTGCTAGGTAAAGGGCTGATGAGGGAGAGTTTGAGCCCTTGTGTGGTACCAAGAGTTCTTTCTCCCAAAAAAAGAGGAGAATGGCGAATGTGCACGGATTCGAGTGCCATCAATAATATCACCATCAGGTACAGATTTCCACTGCCACGGATGGACGATATGATGGACTATCTGAGTGGGGCAGCATACTTCTCGAAGATTGATTTAAAGAGTGGCTATCATCAGATTCGGATAAGGGAAGGAGATGAGTGGAAGACAACCTTCAAGACCAATGAAGGGTTGTACGAGTGGTTATTCACGCCGTTCGGTTTGGGTAGCGCCCCAAGTACTTTTATGCGACTGATGAAGGAAATGCTGAAAGAGTTCATCAGAAAGTTTGTAATAGTCTATCTTCATGACATATTAATTTTCAGCTAGACTAAGAAGAAACACTTTCGACATGTTCGGAGTGTGCTGGAGAAATTGTAGCGGAATAAGTTGGTTTATCTGGGCTTTGTAATTGCAGAAAACGAGTTGAAGATGGATCCAAAGAAGATTGCAGCGATCATTAACTGGCCATCCCCGAAAATCCTGTTTGAGGTACGTAGTTTTCATGGGCTAGCAAGTTTTTATTGTGAATTTATAAGGAATATCAGTGAAATATGCGAGCCTATGTTGGACACTAAAAAAAAGCAAGTTAGCCTTTTCGTTGGACGAAGGCAACACAGAAAAGCTTTCAGCTCCTGAAGAAGAAAATTACAGAAAGACCAATTTTAAGATTGCCAGATTTTAATAAGCTTTTCGAGGTTCATTGGGATGCAAGAGGTATAGCCACTGGAGCTGTACTCAGCCAAGAAGACAAACCTGTTGCGTTTTTCAGCGAGAAGTTGAACAAGAGCAGGGAGAAGTATTCATCATACGACAAGGAATTCTATGTTGTCGTCCAAGCACTGAAGCATTAGAGACACTATCTATTGGGGAGTGAGTTTGTTTTATTTTCTGATAATTTTGCGCTGCAATATGTGATGCAACAGCGTAAACTGAACCACAAGCATGCCAAGTGGGTCGAATATTTGCAGAGTTTCACCTTTGTGTTGAAACACATCAGCGGGAAGGCCAACAAGATGGCAGATGCGTTGAGCAGAAGAGCCTTGCTCTTACAGGAAAGTACGATACAAGCGCTCGGCTTTGAGCATTTGAAAGACTTGTATCAAACCGACGCGGATTTCAAAGAGTCTTATGAAGCCTCACAGAATCCCTTGCTAAGGAACAATATTCCACGGTTGGACTACAATTTACAGGAAAAGCTATTGTTTAAAGGGGGGCAGTTATGTATCCCTGATTGTTCGATGAGACAAAATATTATACGAGAGAAGCACAGTGGAGGTCTAGCGAGACATTTTGGCATAGAAAAAACTTTAGATCAGCTCGGACACTTTTATTACTGGCCAAGAATGCGAAGGGATATGCAACGATATGTGAGTATGTGTAAAGTCTCCCAATTGGCGAAAGGACACAGTCAAAACACAAGACTTTACACACCACTGCCTATTCCAAGTAGACCATGGGACTCAGTGAGAATTGACTTTGTCTCGGGACTGCCAAGAATGCAGCGAGGTTACAACTCGGTAATGGTGGTGGTAGACAAGTTTTCGAAATTGGTGCATTCCATCCCTTGCAGAAAAACCAGTGATGCCACTCACGTAGCTCACCTCTTTTTCACTGATATAGGCATGTCACTTATTTTCAACGTGGCACACGTGTTCCCGTGGCCAACCCTGAAGATGATAGTGTGGTACGGCCAGAAGGAGACACCCATGTTGAATGCGGTTCTTGGATGAGGCAAATGCCTTCGGCTCAACCCCATGAGATTGAGAAGATTCTCGACACACAGGTGGCCAAGCGAACTTGCAGGAAGGAGTACCTGCGGTACCTTGTCAAGTGGAAGAACCGTCCTATCGAGCACAGTTCATGGCTCTACGTGGCACAGATACAGGGAGCAAGTTATTATGTGGAGGATCTCATGGAACGGAGCCATGACATTTTATTACCCCAGGACCCTGACACAGGAGCATCTAGCTAAAGGGGATCATCATGATAGAGGGTCATTTGGTCTCTCAGAGGACTCATGAGGAAATTTCAAGTGAACACTTTAATTTCATTTCTTTTATTATTTTAATTTCTTAGAGAAGTGGTATTTAAGAAGATAAAAGTTGAATTAAATGAACTTTTGTAGTTAATTTTATTTATTTATTTATTATGTTATCATTTACAAATCATAGCGTAGAAAAAATAAACAGTTTTAGCACACAGAAGTTATATTTGATGTCCCACAACTGTCCATCTATAGTATTTTATGTTGAGTTGCTTAACACAGTAAAAGCAAGTTCTTTTATTTCTATTCTACAGAACATACGTGTTTTTTCTATTTGCATTAACTTAACACGACGATAAACAACAAGAATTTGTAAGTGTAAGAACTCGAGAAACTACAGAGATGTGGAAGGTTAGTCCCACGCCATCTAAAGCAAACGAGCGAAAGAAATATTTGGATAACGCACAAGTTCCATACAGCAAGGATAGAAACCAACAACACACGTATTTCTTGAGAACGAAAGCCTTTCATTTATTCACAAAAAGTAATCATATAATCTCTCTCAAATATACACACAGAGCAAGAATTTGTAAGTGTAAAAACTAGAGAAACTATAGAGATGTGGACGGTTAGTCCCAGACCAACTAAAGCAAACGAGCGAAAGAAATCTTTGGATAACGCACAAGTTCCATACAGCAAGGATAGAAACCAACAACACAGGTATTTCCTCAGAACGGAACACTTTCATTTATTCACAAAAACTAATCATATAATCTCTCTCAAATATACATTACAATCCATACTGAAATTAATGTCGTTCAAGTCCAATAAGTGCATAATAGAGTACGGGTTGAAAATCCCTAACCTATAAACCATATGGCCACAACCCAAAAACTATAATAATGCAAACCTGGGGACTACAATTACATTATGGTGGACACATAAGAGATTATGCGCCTAAAACTAGCCATGCCATGTTTTAAGCCAGTGACGACAGGAGCAAGCAAATAAACCAAGTTAATAAGGAGTGACCCTACTCGAGTTTTGCGAGCACACGATAGAGTAGAAGCCAAGGTCTCCAGAACGAACCCACCTGCTATAATCCACCAAAACAAAGTGTAACCATTGTGTGGAAGGAAGGAAAGAATCAAGGAAACAAAATACTAGAAGCTTAGGGTTCGAGACTTACGAGTGAAGAGAGAGAACACCGAGGTTGCAGTCACCCAAGGGTCCCTCTACTCACAATGGAGCAACCGAGTGAGTCAAGAGTGTAACAAGTGGAAAACGATGATGGCATATGACAGTAACTTACTTTCATTTCTGTGGAAGAAGCCAAAGCTGTAGACCCCCGAGACCAGAACCTGCCAACCCAACAGAGCAACATGACGAGTGAAATTCGAGAGCGATTGAACTAAACAAACCGAGACGAGGAACAATCACTAAAGTCAAGCGAAACGAACAGCTGAGACTATATACAGAAAACTGAAAAACCCTCCAAAACAAGCGTATTTTCCACCGAGTAACAGGGCATATCAAGCGCCGAGGCAGAAGAACCAGAGGGGAAAAACGATAGCACAAAACAACGTTACTTACCAACCGGTGGAGCCAAGAATACAACCAGGTCAAGGCCGAGCAAAAGCAACAGTAGCAACATATTCCCACAATGAAATCGCACTAGAAGAACAGACAGGAAAACCCTCGAAACACCAAGAGAACAATGCACAAATGACCGGGAGAATAGGGTTTATGGGTCATTAACCAAGGCGGGAGTGTGATTATCGAGGAATGGACACATGTCCTACATCCAACGGTGCTGGTACGAGTAATAAAGGCTAGGAGTGAAAATATCTATGCTAATCATTGTAATAAACCTTTGATTAACTTAATCACGTAGTTAATCACCGACGAAATCATCCATATTAATTTATATCCATTTATTAAAGTTTGTCGAGTGTAAAGAGGGGGCTCGACCCATCACTCGAAAGCACCAAAGATTGAGGAAAGAGGCACTAGCATATAAAAGTAACTAGAGACATCCTTAGAGAGGATGATGCATACCTCTCACTGTGGCCACGTCATTTTGTTTAGTGATGAGGTTCAATAGAGTATCATCGATGTCTGTGCATGGTTCATAGTTTATCTTTGTCGTGCTTATTGGTCTTATTAGTTTTAACACACATTGAATATTTAAACTTTGATATAACAGAAAAAATTATTTTTTTCAAATCTGTGACCGTGAGAAATGATAGGAGTGTGAAGATCTAAGATAACCACTCGAGAGAGATGTGGAAAATATCGACAAAGAGACATAGTGTGCGCACGATTCAAGAGAAGGAAGAAAATGTTTGTGTCATATGAATCTTAATCTGTTGTTGATATTTTGCATCCCTACACAGGAGTATTAGGAATGTAAACATCATTCCCAAGTATGCTTGGCCAGGTGTGCTATAAATGAAAGAAAATATAGTGAGTCCGTTAGTATCCTCCCACTATTCCTTGAATGAATATTGTTTGAGGAATGTTGTGACACAAGTCTTTGTAGGTAGGTGAAAAAAATGCAAGATTGATGGACAAGTGCTATATCTCGACTATTGAAAAGATGAAAATTTTGTTGAAATTTCTCCAATGCACTCAGTGAATGTTAGAATACCCTCCCAAACAAAAACTCAAGAACATAAAATAGAGATTACACATTTGTACAAAACCCTTTGAAAATACTCATCTAGTCATGGTGCTTGTTAGTGCTACCGAGGAGAGAGAATGTGTGTCAATTATAAAATCGGGATTGGTGTGGATGCTATTGGAATCATTGGAGACAAGTATTATGTTTGAAAGAAACAAAAATAGATGTTTCAGGACAAACTAGCAATCCATGAGCAATGTAGGAATTAATAACATGTTTCTTTTTTCCAATGTGATTAGGGAATGCCATGGCCTCAAGTCAAAGGCCACCATGTTATCCTTCTTTCCATGGAAAAGTATGTGGAAGATGGAAGAAATGAGAGGAATAGTATTGTAGTGCAATTGATGGATGATTAGAAGGAAAAGAAAGGCATTTATAGCTAGAAAGAGCTGTATGTATTGGATGTATGCCTTTTCTAATATTTTGTCTTCTAAGTTGTTACAAAAACAATTGAGATGTTGTAAGCTTGGAGATGGCTATATGTGCTCTTGCATTTGCATGTGAGATAAATGAGGTGGCCTCTTCAAAGATAAGGTGATGAAAGGTAGGGAGGAAAGGCAAAAAGGTTATGTATGAAGTGCCTCTTAAAACATGGTTAGTTTATTAGATCAATTGGAGCTTGTTAGCATTTTCAATAGTGATATTGATAGACAACAAGTTAGTTTGCTCATAATATTTTTTAGCATTTGTAAAAGAAACACATTGAGAGCAATGAACTAATGTGCAAGTGAAAAGTTATTTGGAATTGAATAGTAGGAGATAAACTTGATGATGCAAACAAATATTCCTAGTATATGCAAGTCTCTAGAAAAAAAATGGAGTGCACCAATATAACATTAAGCTATTCTATTAAACCAACCCTTTTGTATGGTACATTATATTTTTTTACATAGTAATATTCTTAAAAATAAATAAAGGAGCTTTTTTACATTTAACATATTCATAAACAAAAAAATAATAATAATTAAAAAAATTAGAAAATTAATATCAAAACCTGATTTTCAATGATAAAATTAATTAATTAATATATATATGAATGAGTGGAGAGAGATGTTGATAAATTTAGATTTCAAATTCAACGGCCACATCTCAAAATATATATTTGATTAGAGTGATGAACCGACTCACGTGGTACCAACTTGTGGGATCCCAAAATCTTTAAACTTATAAAATGAAAACCCTAAAACATAAATATCCCATCCGATACCCCATCCCATCCCATCCGATATGGATATAATTAGTATAATCCGGCGGCATTTGTGAGGTTGTGCAGGTGAAGCGAGGCGAGGTTGGGCATCCTGTCCTTATGGCAGGAACTAAATGCACAGAGGAGCCCGGGATTTGAGAGGAGAGAGGCATTTGAGTTTTCCACCTTCGCTTCTGTGATTATGGTTTCACATCTTGGTACTGTTCTTGGATTATGCCTTTACCGTGGAGCTTCACAATCCGCGGATCCATATTAGTGCCTGGAATTTAGTTTGTGAGTTGGCTGACCAGGAAATTGGACATGCCTGGGCCTTTTAAGTTGCAGAAAAATTCAGAGTTAAATTTGTTAAATGATTTCATCTGTTTTCTGGTTTTCTTGTTTTGTTTTTCAAGCATGGCCATGCTTAATCGAATAATTTTTCTTGTGCATATTTTTTTCCATGAGTTTTTGGTTTTTATTTTATTTTTGAATTTTTGTTTTGGCTTGGTTTTTGTTTTTTTTTTGGGTCTCTGGAGAGGGAGAGAAAATTGGCTCCAGTTGGTGGGGGCTAGGAAGGAGAGGAGGTTCGCTCTAGTTGCTTGGGGCTAGGAGGAGGATGATGTTAAAAAGAAGAGAAGAGTACATGGGATCCAACAGGTATGCATCTTCTTATTTTTTATTTATATTTTGGGATGGCTTTGTAATGGAAGTTCTGAATTAATTGAATTATGTGTGAGCTTCCAACATTTTATTATGCATATTTGTTTTCTTAGTACTCCCTGTTGTGACTTTGTGTTTGGGCATGGAATACAAAGGCAGAATTGCAGATTCAACTAATAATTGTAGAATGCATGCTATGAGTTTTGCTATTGCAGGTAAAAATTTAAATTATAGCTTTCCTGATTAACAATTTATTCATAAATAAAAGGGACTAAAGTTTAAATACATCAAAATTTTCCCTGTATTCCAAACTCCATGTAAAGATAGACTCAATTTAATGAATTCATTATCTCTGATCCCTTGGATTTCTAAGACTGTCCAAGAGTCGGGGATAATCGTAATCCAAGACTGTGTTTAAGGGTTGGGATAATCGTCCAGGCTTCTTTTCATTCCATGTTATTGGATAGTTACATGCTTATTTTCTTTTATAATGTTAATTTTTAATAGAGCAGGGTTATATTTTTGAGTATGCTTTTGTTTTGTTTTTGGTTTTAGTTGGAACCCATAAAATTTAGATCTATGAAAACCTTTTTAAAAAAAATTGGCGTTTATCGTGTAAAATCTAGATCTATGAAATCCTTTTTAAAAGAATTAGGGTTTATCAAGATTCGTTCGTTCTCCCACACTGGTAGGCTTCTATTTCAAAGATATAGTCTCACACAACCCCAGTTGGGATAGCTATGCAAACAAATACTTGCGTGATGGTCAGCGCCCTTGATTACTTCAACTTCAAGGCAGTGCGCCCAGCACAGGTAGGTAAATATAGACGCCTACGGCGGGGAACGAACTAGTTTGTTATAATAGCTTGTGGTAACAAGGGCCGTTAGTTTGTTATTTATTATATGCCTAGTTAGACTTACCTGGTCACCCCTATGGTTTTCCGAACACATTCCTCAGAGGGCCCTAAAAAAATTCAGAGCTCATTCCTCACTATAGTTTTCAGAACACATTCCTCACAGGGCCCTAAAAAATTTAGAGGTCATTCCTCACGTGGTCCTCAAAAATAATGCAGGTGAGGTGGGTGGTAAATGTTAAGGGTCGTTACTTGCATCTTCGTGTTGAACTGCAGCCCTGTTCCGGATTTTGCTTTGTTCTTGCCTGTACTACCCAGTAAGGTAATAGGCTGTGCAATAACCTCGTCCGCCTCTTGCCCAGGGTTGCTCAAGGTCTTCTCAGGGGGCCAAGCTTATGGGTTGGCAATAGGTCTTGTGATTTGTGCTTATGAGTAGTTGAGGGTAGGCTCTTAGAAATGGTGTCATGCAGGTTTACCATTTCTTATTCCCTCTTGATCAATCTACTATGAACATTTTTGTGGCTATAATAACTCATATAAGTGTGTTTTTTATTACCAAACATTTTTGTGGCCGTGGCTCATATCAGCTTGTTTTTTATTTCAGCATGAGAGATTGCAGCCCAACTAATGGAATTGAAATGGCAGTGACATCTAAGGATGTCCATGTCAAGTGAATTAAATTGAAATCATAACAGCATTCCCTATCAAAATTCTTTGGAAAGCTAATAGAGTAGATGCCAATTGCAAAACATATGCCAACAAATGTTTTTGCTATGTTGTAACTTTGAAGTATGAGGTGTAGATGTGAGCCAGAAAAGAGGCCTCCTGTTATTATTATTAGGGGGCTTGCTTTTAGGTGGCTGATATTGTGTGAGAAAAAAGAAGATATTTGGTTGTTCAAGGATTTCTATTAGTTTGCTTTTACTTTTACTGCTCTGCATAATCTCATGTATACCTGTATATATTATAGTTTATTACTTTTGATCGAATGTGAAATGCCTGAGGAAATTTATAAAGGGCAGATTTCTACTGTGCATCACATTCATTTATTTTGAATTGGATTTGAAAGAATATTTAATTAATTGTATTTTGTATTTATTGTATAAAGATAAAATTGCTATTAAACATTCAACTTTCTTGTGATAGGAAACAGATAGAGAGCACATATGCAATAAGGTTTGACAAAAGCTTAACATCTTTTTGGGGATTTGGAAGGTAAGAAGGACTTCTGCACAAGAATGTAATCCAATTCATGATTTAGATCAATAGCATAACAGTGAGGTTTGAAAGAATATTTAAGTAATTGTTTTTGTTTTTATTAATGGACAATAAAATTGCTACTAAATATTTAATTCTGTTGTGATATGAAATAGATACATGGAAAATGTTCTTTACAAGAGTGAGGCATTGTCAGAGAGAAGGTACATGCAGAGGGGAGGTTGATGGAAGGTCCAAATGATATAGGAGTAGCAAGTAGATGATGTGTAATTGGTTAAGACAGTTATATTATATTAATGTAAAGAGGGAAAAGGAAAAGAACTATAATAAGCATACAATAAAGCATTTTGGTCTAGAGAGGGGTTTGGCCCTTCTAGCAACCTTCATGGATAGCCATGGCCAAAGCTATCATGGAGGAGTGTCTGTTTTTATATTGTGTTTCTCAAGCTTTGGGGTTTAGTTTTTAAATTTTTTATTATTTTCTATGCCTTTCCTTTTGAAAATTCTAATCTTAAATTTATTTCTGCCATCATTTTATAATAACAGTTTTTAAAATTATTTATTTTGAGCTAGAGAGATTAATAATAAAATTTTATTATTTTTAATGAAGTGCTTTTTTTTCATAATAATTTTATAATAAAATTGCTAACAAAATATTACCTTAATTTTATTTTATATAAAACTTTTGATATCTTTATTTTTCAACCTCACATTTCAAAATTTAAGCATTTTAAAACATGGATATGTAGTATTAAAATTTCCCATCTCAAAATGTAAATCTTATGAGAAGCATTTAACTAATAACCCTAATTAAAAGTACATTAAAAAAATTTGGGTGTTTGATAAATCTACAATCTCATTTTTAATAAAACTAATTCTCAAAGTTATAAAATCTATACAAGCACATTTTTACATGCCAACGACATTCATGAAAATCACATCTAAAAATTTCAATGTTTGATGAATTGGACACTTGTACAATTTAATTTTCAATTCCACTACTTAAAATTTGATGCTAATACACAAATTTACAAACTCCAATGACATTCATGAAACTAAGTTTGTGAACCTTCTACAACCTATATATTTAATAAAGGAGAACATTATAACTAGAAGCTTGAATCTATATATTTGTGTTGTGTAGTGTTAATGCTAATGTCAAATGTTATGCTATAGTTGTTGTTGTTGTGTGTATAGGGCAATACACTTAACAGTCTCTATTTCAGTTTATTTAACTATTCAAAAAATGATGTTTGAAAAACACACTTTTATTGAATTCATATGATATTTAATTTCTACTTTAGTTTTATCAAAATAATTCAAGTACTTTTCATGTTCTACCCAAATAAGCTCAAAAAAAGTTGTGTTTCATTAATGGTATGTTAAACAATAAATTTTTGAAGAACATGTGATTTTTGTATGAGATTTTCAAATATAATGTCCAATTTTTATTTTAATATATTATAATGATGAGTTTTAGATGGGTAATTTGTATTTCAAATTAATTTACATCCATTTTCACATCATTGTATGATATCCAAGTATATAATTGTAAATTAAACTATACTATTATGAAGAGTTTTCCCCCCTTCTTTTTTTCTTTTATATGGGAAGAGTGTTTTAATTTTTAATTGTAATGATCCTTGTTTTTTTTTTTTTGATGCATTTTTTGTGTTTGAAGTTAATATAAATACATATTGAATTTTTTTATCCTCTAGACATGCATTTTTAAATTTATTTTGTATTTTATAACATCTTATTTTATAAATGTTTGGGATTTCCATCAAATATTTAAATGCCAATTTTTCAACTAATTTATATCTATAATATAATGTATTTTAAATTAATTTAAGAGCTTGCATTTTAAAACTTAATAGTGTATTTTATTTTCCATGTTACAACTACATGTTAAAATTCCATATAATTAATGATAATGAATTCTCAAAAGTTGAACATTTATACAAACACTTGACATTTTCATAATTGCTTTTAAAGATTTTTGCCCTTTGTTTGGTATTTAATTTTGAGTTTCACATTTTAAAATTTGATGCTTGTAGGCACATATTTATATATATCAATAGCATTTAAAATTCTGTGTGTTTGATTAAGATGTACACCTAAATTACAAAACTAGTAAAAATTAAATATCTTAAAGAAAGTAATTTTTTATTTTTAATTTCTTTATATAAAACAAAAACTTTTAATTTATATGTTTTGTTATATTTAGTGTTTTATTTTGTACCATTTTAATGTTTGAATTAAATGTTGTGTTGTTTGTATTTGGTTATAGGTGTAACACTTTGGTTTAAAATAATGTAAGTAATTGGAAATTTGATGTTTGAGAGAGAAGTGAATGTTTAAAAAAATGATGTATTGTGTTTGTATGATGTTGTAATTTTATATTAAAATATTAAAACTATGTTAGTTTATTAAAAGAATGTGTGAATTTTAGTTGAATTTTTAGTTAATTCTGCTGTGATTTTGTATTGTATATTGTGTATTTTTAATTAATTTAAATAAGTGTATAGAGTTTGTGCATTTTAAAATGATTTAAATATATTGAAATTCAATAAATGTATTTGATTGTATCACATTTAAATTTTATAATTTTCAATTGCATATTATGCCATGCCTTGACCAAGGAGATTTTTCATGAAATATCTAGATATAATAAATTGACATTTTATGTTTTACAATACTGTAAGATAATGAAAGTACTTGGAAATTTGATGTTTGAGAGACATGGACCCTTTAAACAAAAAAAAAAAATTAGTGTTTGTATGATATTATAATTTTATATTGTATATTAGACTATATTTGTTTATAAAAAAAGGATGTGTCATTTTTTCTTGAAATGTTTAAATTTTTAATGAATGGTGTTGCTATTTTTGTAGGGGATATTATATATATTTTGAATTAAATTGAATAGTTGTGTGAAATTTGTGTATTTTAAAATAATTTAAATACACATTGAAATTCCATGTTTGGGGGAGTGAGTTGTTAATTAAAATGTGTTTTGATTTTATGACATTTAATTCTATAATTTTAAATTGCATATCCACCTATACTTTAAGTGGTACTTTAAGATTTTTACTGAAATGTTTAGATATAATTAAAAAAAATGTGTATTGTGTTTGTATTGTATTATAATTTTACATTGTATGTTAAACTATATTTGTTTATAAAAAAAAAATGTGGAATATTTTCTTAGAATGTTCAAATTTTTAATTAATTCTCTTGTTATTTATGTGTGGAGTATTAATTGTATTTTGAATTAATTTGATTACTCTTGTAAAATCTTTGTATTTTAAAATAATTTTTGAAAGATGATGTTTTGGTAAAGTGACTTGTAAAAAAAAAATTGTATTTGATTGTATGACATTTAATTGTATAATTTTAAATTGCATATTCAACTATCTTTTCCGGAATAATTTCTCTTCTTTCCATTAAATGTTTACATATAATAACTCTTTGTTCCACAATAGTTTAAAATAATGAGAGTACTTGGAAATTTGATGTTTTAGACCCATAAGAGGTGGAGTATTAATTGTATTCTGAATTAATTTGATTACTTGTGTAAAATCTGTGTATTTTAAAATAATTTTTGAAAGATGATGTTTTGATAAAGTGACTTGTAAAAAAAAAATTGTATTTGATTGTATGACATTTAATTGTATAATTTTAAATTGCATATTCAACTATCTTTTCCCCAATAATTTCTCTTCTTTCCATTAAATGTTTACATATAATAGCTCTTTGTTCCACAATAGTTTAAAATAATGAGAGTACCTGGAAATTTGATGTTTTAGACCCATAAGATTTAAAAATTTTGTATTGTGTTTGTATGATATTATAATTTGATATTGTATATTAAACTATATGTTTTAAAAAAAAATGCTCGATTTTTTTTTGAAATGTTTAAATTTTTAATTAATTCTCTAGTGATTTTTTTATGTCATCTTATATGTATTTTGAATTAATTTCAACTTAAAGTTTAAAATACATTGAAATTTTATGTTTTGGGGGATCGAATTGTGAAAAAAAGTTTAGATATAATAAATTAGCAATGTGTGTTTTACAAATGTTTAAAATGATGCAATTACTTGGAATTTAGAGAAATGAACATTTAAAAAAATTGTATTGTATTTGTATGATATCATGATTTTTATTGTATATTAAACTACTTTGGGAGTGACTTGTAAAAAACAAAAATTCATTTGATTGTATGACATTCAATTCTATAATTTAAAATTACATATTTGTTTATGCTTACACCAATAGTTTCGGATCTTTTCATGAAATTTTTAGATACAATAAATTAATGCTTTCTATTTTACAATAGTTTAGATTAATGTAAGTACTTAGAAATTTGATTTTGAAAGACTTAAAATTTTAAAAATTTGTATTTTATTTGTATGATATTATAAGTTTATATTGTGTATTTCACTGTATTTCTTTATAATAAAGAAATGTGTGAGTTTTTATTGACATGTTTTAATTTTTAATTAATTATGTCGGGGATTCTTGTATTCTATATTATATGTGTTTTGAATTAAGTTGAATACATGTGTGTAGAATTTGTGTATTTTAAAATAATTTAAATACATTGAAATTTGATGTGTAAGGGAGTGACTAGAAAATAAAATAAAAATGTATTTGATTGTGACACATTTAATTCTATACTTTTAAATTGATGCTTTCCCAATGCTTTCCCTTTTTCATGAAATTTTTAGATATAATAAATGTATAATTTGATTTTTTTTAATTAAAATTATTTGTTTGTACATATTAATGACCATTGTTTTATCCCCTCATGGAGGTGGATATCAAGAGTACCCATAAGGTTGGGAGGCTAGCTCACCACCTCATTGCTTCATATCTCAGTTCAAGAGGGTTGGTGGGGTGGCCAACCCACCCTATTCACCATACATGTGAGCATTTGTGGTTAAGTTGAAGAATATGGAAGGTCTTCACTCTAGTCTCTATCAACTTGTTTTATGACGTCTTACATACTTCCCTCCTAATAGGTGGGACTATTTGTGGGGTCTTTCAACATCGAGGGGTTTGTGCACAACAAATTTCATGTAGCCATTAGGAATTGGTTTGGTTTTGTTTGTTCTTTGGACTAGTCTATGGATTAGTAGTTTGGGGCTAGAAATGGCCAATTAATGGGTAACTTTAGAGACTTCTCATTGAAAATTGTGGCTTCCTCTAGAGTTGGTGTTGTTGTTGTTGTTTTTAGGTGGCCCTCTTCGAGTTTGGAGTTAGTGAATATAACTATCCTTTTAGTGCAAACATTTCTATTGGTCTTGATTTTAGTGCTTTACTCCTTGTATTACCCTTCCTTTTGGCCTCCTCCACAGTCTTAATTTGTGTTGTCCTTACAACATTTAGATATCCCCCCCAATATTTGTGATGAGATTGGCCATCTCTCTACCCTTAATTTTGAAAGTAGAAGTTTCTTATTAAAATCTAATTTTATCGTAAGCTTGTAAGTAATATATAGTTGAATTTGTTTATTTTTTTAAAGTGAAGTTATAGAGATTTTTGTTAAAAAAAATCCATATTGTAAGGCCAAAACCTTTACATTTTCCACTCTTCCTTATGCTTTTGAGATTGACCACAGCCCCAACCCTCCAACTAGTTCCCCATCAAACAAATACTTCAATCCCTTCCCACCTAAATATTCTTCACAAAAACCCCAAACTATCAACATATTTACATTCCATTTTCCCTTGTATTTCTATTTTGATCTAGAATGACTTCTTGTGTTTCTTGGAGAATTATTTTTTTTCTTCCTTTCTTCCCAACTGGAATCCAACAGACATTTTCTGCAAATTCCCTAGTGGTTATTGCTTAAATGCAAGGTACTTTTAGGTATTTTTTTTCAAATATTTCTCGTCCCCCTTATGTGCCGGATAATTTTCATTTTCATCAAGACAGGTAATCCATTCTCCACGAGGGTTTTTTTTTTTTTCTACGAAAGTTTCATTCAAGGAATCCTCACTAGCAAGTGGAGGATCCACATTGGCAAGCGAATTTCGGTTCTTAAATTTTTTTGGGGCCACTTCATTTTCTTGCACTCAATGTGCTTCTTTCATGTCTTCTCGTTCTTTCTTTCTCTCAAGGTCTTCTTCTTTAAATATCATATGGTGGTAACCTTGTGCACCTTCCCACCATTTGGGCCTTTGGGGTTTTTTTCTTTATTCCGAGGATTCTTGGGGCAATTTTTAATTACATGTGGTGTTTCATAGCATTCTCTACATCGAAATGAGATGTTCCCATAATCGAGCTTTTGGAACCAAACATAGTTTGGAGCCATCAAATAAAGCTCTCCCCGAAAAACCCTTGTTGAATTCCATCCCCACACAAATTCTAGCTTTGCATTTTTGTTTTTTATTTTTATTAATAGGACGGCCACGATAGAATTTTCCCACCACGTTAGCAATGGAGGAAAGCTATGTGTGACTCCAAAAATCCAAGGAAAGGTTCGACATTCTTATCGAGACTAGGGTGGAAGAAATTTATTTTGTAAAAGGATCGAAAGTGGAACACCATTGCTGAATGGAGAGGCTAGTGCTCCCCCAAAACCATCTTCGAGCTTCACATGCAGCCTTCTTGTCTCCAATCATTTCAAAAACCAACGAGTGAAGAAACCTCGTGCCATAAAGTAAATATTCAACTCGTCCGTCGAAAGGGGATTCCATGTCTTAGAGACCCATTTAGGGAGATCGAAAAGGAGGGACAATAACCCATAAAACCTGCAAACCAAAACATTCCTCGAAAAATACTTTTTGTAGAAATTTTACCTGTAGAACAAACATAATACTTGTTCTACTTCTACAAAACATTAAGCGGAAGCATAATCGAATTCATGAGCAACATCAAGTAGAAACACGCATAACTCATCAAGAAAAATAATCACACATTAACACAAGATATATCCAGGGGAAAGCACCAGCATAAAACCCCAACCATGTATTATCAATCAAGTGGAAATCCTCTTCAACATACAAAAAGAATTAGCTCAATAGCTATCCTGCGCTTTGTGTACTCTCATGATCTTCAATGAGAAGATGAAAATAATGGACTACCTAGGCCTCAATATATAGGCCACAAGTCCTCCAATCTCCTATAATAGATCCTTCTCCATGCAAGGAATACAGACTAGAAATATCCAAGCATATGATAGTACACTGTCCCACATCTGATCTCAGCTGGGCCTCTGACAGAACTGACATGCAATAGTTACCTATGAGTGAATCCTCAATTATCTAAAATAATAGTTGTCACATGCATGCAAACATGAACAAACTATATTTTATTATTTTAATACCCTCTTAAAATAATCTAATTGGACTTGACTAGTTAGAACTAAGTCCACTGATTCTCTCATTATAGAACTCATACTTACTTCCTCAATCAGTGGAAGAAATTAAGGATAAATTCCTAAATTTGTGGGACAACTCATGTGCATCCTCACAAAGACTTCAAATTCGAATTTCCTTAACTAATTAACTCAACTAAATTAATTAATTAATATTTCCTACTGCTGTTAAGACCATAATTAATTTTACCTCCTATAGATAGATTAGGGACTGTTATAAATAGGAAGGGACCCAGAAATGCTATTTTTAGCAAGTCTATTTTTAGCATATTCTAAATTGAACATTTCTTGGTGCACATTTTTCAACACTTTTCAGAGTCTAAAGCTTCCTCGTCGAGAAGAATGTAAAGGGAAAACTTATCTTATATGAAACTAGAGAAGAGATAGCTTGATTTTTAACCGTACATACAAAAGAAAAATATGTATTTGCCAAATCACGAGGATTCACCATTGAACTATCTCGAGAAAATCCATGCAAATAGAGCAAATATTGGGCGGCTACGATTTTGGGTGAAACCCTAGCCGCCGCAAGGGATTCGAGAGCTCTTTCCATCTCGAAAGATATATGAATATGATTATAGACAATATGTTCCTTTCCCTAATTAAATTCGTTTTTTAATATATGATAATGATGATTTTATTTGTTTTCGTGATAAGATTCAAAAATAGTTAGTTTATTTTGTTTGTGTGATTTTATATTATATAAAATATATATCAATAAAGATAGAGATGTGATCCTTTGACTTATGTTTGATTTTCAAAATTTAAAATAGATTATATATAACCTATTTAAAGTAAGCGATATTTAACAAGAGGTAGTTTTAATTTCTCTATTTATGTTTGAGGGACTTTTATTTACTTGTGTTTATGAAAAATGCATGAAGTAAATGAGATTTATGGTAAAATTGAAGTAGCGCAATATTTTAAATGCGTGTATAGTAGTAAAATGATTGACGTAAAAATTCACATTTATATGTATCTATATTTGTGCTAAAATCACGATTTTTTTATTTTTTATTTTTTATTTTGTCACGTGAGATGTATTACTACAAATTAAAGCTTTTACATCATACACGTCTTTCTAGTCTCTTGACACAGAGACTCGACCATACCCAAAAAAAGTTCCCTACACAGGGCCATATGTGAGCGACCATATCTCACATAACTAGACTTAAACATAAAAACATCTAAATGTTGCTCTATATTATCATGTCCATGAACACTAGAAAGAGGGATTTTGTACTTTGCGTAAACAAACATCATAAACTTAGGAAGCGGGACAAGAGTTCGATCCATCTTTGGGAATAGGATAGCCGGGGGTCTTAGTGTTGGTGGTTGAATCAGAAGATGTGTTCCGATCTGTGCCAGCCTCGTGTTGATTGATTTCAACCTGCAATTAGAATGTGTGAGGTGGCAACGCATAAGATCGAGCTTCTATAGCAGATCCCTCTTTACATCTTGATTATCGAGGAGTTCGTGGCCCATAAGGAATTTCATTTGCCAATGGAGGTTAATCACTTGCATCTACTCATTCCCTCTCCTATTTGATTTCCTTGTATCTCGAATCCAACTATCCCACTGAGCCCTCACTTCTGTTTCAAAAAGAGACCTTCTCTGAGAGGATGCCTCCCTTTCCAATATCGATAGTTCCTCCCCAATATCCTCAGTTATTTATTCAAGGAAGTCACCTACAAACACAACAACCCTATTTTGAAGCTGGGAATTACCACCATAGGCTCTTCCCTTGTGATAGCTTGAGCCTCTCCCGCGTCTTCTTCTCTCATGTGGCATAGTGAGAAATCCTCCAATCCTCTGATCATTCCAATGTCCATTATACTTTACCTTACATTCTATCTTGTTGTGAGAAAAGAAATCGTGTGCTCCTTTGAAGAGAGGATAACCACGTAAGGGAAATTTTGGTTATAACCCTAAATGTTTCACAATAGCAGAGGAAACTATGAAAAATGCAGGAAGAACAACTCTCAATGCCGCACTCTTTCTTTCAAACGTGGTTAGGGAATTCCCCGCCCTCGAATCAAACTCTACCACGTTATAATTAATTCCATAGAAATGCATGTGGGATTGGAAGAAAAGCGACGATAAGTATTGTAGCATGATTGATTGATGACGAGAGGAAACAGAAAGGCGCTTATCTCTAGAAAGAGTTTTAGTTATTGGATGTCTACCTTTTTTGATATTTTTTCTTGTAAGTTTGTACAAAAGAAATCCAAATGTTATAGATGTGGACAGATTGCTCTGCGTGCTATTAAACTTCCATGTGAAATAAATGACTTGTTGTCTTTAGAGATAAGGAGGTGAAAAACGGGACTTGTGGGAAATTGCACGCTAGATAGTAAATGCACAAGGCTATATATGAAGTTTCCTTTGAAAACATGGCTGGATTGTTGGACCAAATGCAACTTCTTAGGATTTTCAATGATACTGTTAGTGAATATGTTGTTTGCGCTTTCAATTTTTTATGCCATTTGTAAAGGAAACACCTTGAGCTTAGCCAACGAATGTGTAAGTGGAAATTTTGTTGGAATGTGGGTTGGATCCATACATGAACACACAACTAAAGTGAGCTCGAAAACATGGGAAGTGAATTAGAGAGAGGGAGAGAGTCTTGGACCACGCTGTAGACGATGCAGGAGCACCTCGTTGAAGGGGATCATCATGATAGAGGGTCATTTGGTCTCTGAGAGTATTGAGGAGGAAATTTCAAGTGAGCACTTTAATTTCATTTATTTTATTATTTTAATTTCTTAAAGAAGTAGTATTTAGGAAGATAAAAGTTGAATTAAATGAACTCTTGTAGTTAAGTGTTAAGCCTGGACATTTATCCAAGAACATTGAATGAAAAGAAGCCTGGACAATTATCCCAGCTCTTAAATACAGTCTCAGAAATCCAAGCCATCAGAGATCACAGATTCTTTAAATTGGGTCTATGTTTACTTTAACTGTTGGAATACAAGGGAAAACTATAATGTATTTAAACCTTAGACCATTTTATTTATGAATAATTAACATAATAAATTGTTAATTAGGGAAGCTATAATTTAGATTCTCACCTGTAATAGCAAAACCCATAGCATGCATTCCACAATTATCAACTCGATCTGTAATTCTGCCCCTGTAATGCAAACATAAAGCCAAACAAAGAGTATTAGCAAAACAAATGTGCATAGTAAAATGTTCCAAGCACACGCAGAATTAATTCATATGGTTCTTTACAAAGCCATCCTGAAATACAAATAAAGAATACAAGGGTGAATACCTTGTCCCCTCAGGATCCCATGTTCTCTTCTCGTGTCTCTAGCATCCTCCCTCTGAGCCCCAACCAACTGCACCCAATCTTCTCCCTCTCTGCGACTAAAACAAAAATTCTAGAATAAAAGAAAAACAAAAACCCTGAAAGAGATAGACAAAAAACAATTATTCAATTAAGCATGGCCATCCTTAGAAAAAAAACAACCAAAAAAACCAATAAACAAGTGAAAAGAACCAAAAAAACAAGTGAAAACATTTAACAAAATGGACTCTCCAATATCCTGCTCAGTCAACTAACAAATTAAATTCGAGACAGTGGTATGGGTGGGCGAATTGTGAAGCTCCACAATTAGCACCATCAGATGGAACAGTACCAGAGGTCAAGGCAAGGCATAATGAGGGAAGGTAAGGGATGGTAGAAAGCAAGGCCGACTCTCAAATGCCTGGCTCCTCTCTGCATTTATTTCCTGTCACAAGGACAGGATGCCCATCCTCGCCTCGCTTCACCTGTACAGCCTCCCAAATGCAGCCGGCTTATACTAATTATATCGATATGCGATGGGATGGGATATTTATGTTTTAGGGATTCCAGTTCATATGGTTAAAGATTTTGGAATCCGACAAGCTGGACAAGCTGGCCGTGGTGAGGCGGTTAAATCATTCTCATAAAATTCGAAATGTGGCCGTTGAGTTTGAAATCCAAGTTTACCTACTCTCACAAATCTTGCTTTGATATTAATGTTTTAATTTCTTCCCTAATTATTATTATTATTTGTATATAATATGATAAAGGTAAAAAAATCTGGTTTATTTATATTTAAAGATATAAACAAGTTAAAAAATATAATGTACTATATAAAATGGTTGCTTTAATAGAATAGCTTAATATTATATTGGTGGATTTTTATCTTTTTTTAGAGACTTGTATATATTAGGAATATTTGTTTGCATCATCAAGTTTATTTGCCACTAGTCAATTCCAACTGAGGTTTCACTTGCACATTAGTTGATTGCTCTCATGCCAAAAAATATTGCCACAAACTAACTTGCTCTCTATCAATATCACTCAAAATGCTAACAAGGTGCAATTGATCCAACAATCTAACCATCTCTTAAGAGGCACCTTCATACATAACCTTGTGCCTTTCCTCCCTACCTTGAGGAGACAAAATATTAGAATAGGCATACATCCAATACCTACAACCCTTTCTAGCTATAAATGTCTTTAGTTTCCTTCCAATCATCCATCAATCCCACTACAATACCATTCCTCTCACTTCTTCCATCTTCCACATACTTTTCCATGGAAAGAAGTATAGCATGGTGGCCTTTGACTAGAGGCCATGGTATTCCCTAATCACATTAGCGAAAGGAAACATGTTAATAATTCCTACATTGCTCCCAGTTGTTAGGCTCTTGTGAAACATCTATTTTTGTCTTCTTTCAAGCATAAAACTTTTTTTCACTAACTCTAATAACATGCACACCAATACTGATTTTATCATTGATACACATTCTCTTTCCTCGGTAGCACTAGAAAGCACCATGACTCCATGCTTCCTTTCAAAGGAATTTGTACAAATGTGTAATCTCTATTTTATGTTCTTGAGTTTCTGTTTGGGAAGGTACAATAAATCGCATGCATACCATGATTCCTTGCCTATATTCCTCTCCTAGACAATATTTCTAAACTATGGTATTGGGGCAAATCACCATCCTTTCTAGAACCGAGAATAATATGCTTTTAGATGGGCTAAAATATATTATTTCTATTGGCAAAAAATTTGGTCTCCCTCTTCTCTCCAAGAGTGGAGCCATTTCCTCAGAAATCATATCCCAACCTCAATCACATTGCTTTATGAATGTCACAATAAAACTCCATTACGTTCTTCCACATATTGTGACCTAACTCCTTAATGTTACTTTAGTAGAGTTGGGAGAAAGGCTATCTCAAGGATTCTAACATTCACTCAATGCATTGGAGAAATTTGAACAAACATTTCATCTTTTTAATAGTTGAGATATAGCACCCATCCATTTTGTGCATTTTTTGCACCTACCTACAAATACTTGTGTCACAACATTCCTCAAACAATATTCGTTCAAGGAATAATGGGAGGATACTAACCACCTCGCCATATTTGCTTTCATTTTTACCACACCTCTCCAAGAATACTTGGGAATGATGTTTACATTCTTAATACTCCTATGCACAGCTACAAAACTGTCAACAAGAGATTATGATGCACATGACACAAACATTGTCTTCCTTCTCTCAAATCGTGCGCACACTAGGTCTCCTTGTCGATATTTTCCACATCTCTATCAAGTGGTTATCTTAGATCTCCACACTCCTCCTATCATTTCTCACGATCATAAATTTGAACAAAATAATTTCTATGTTATATCAAAGTTTAAAAATTCAATGTGTGTTCAAACTAATAAGCCCAATAATTCGCAATGTGTCAATATGCATATTAAACATAGATTTTGATGCTTTTAAGAGACATCACTATCTAATTCCACCGTGACCTTACTCCTCCTTCACTCCTTTTCACGGATTATATTTCATAGGTGACTCTACTTTGCAATTACAATAAACACATATTATGGAAAAAAGAGGAGGGTGCTTATCAAACACCTAATAGTCCATACTAGCATGTAGCGATCCGTGTCCACATCATTCTTAGCCTCCTCAATGGGATGCCCTGTTCTCTCAGTTATTTCACTCGCCACCTTTTCTAATGATATATAATTTCTTATTCTTGAATCTCGACATCTATAGGTCTCGAGCAGAGAGGCAACATTAATGTTCGCCTGTCTTTGCAATCTTACTCCATGCTCCATGAATAAATGGATGTGAAAAACCCTTCGGCACGATCGTCATGCTGGATTTTCAAGAAGTAAATTACGTTACCAATAGAGCCATGACTTACATTGCATCAAGAGTTCCTAACATTGAGTTTATCCATTCTTTGTAAGCCCAAACTGTTACGTAAAACAATTTTTACAGGTGACACCGTGAGAGGCATCAACGAGAGTGGAGCACAAATTTATATGGACTACTAATAACATTTTAGGAAAATGATAAACAATCAAAAATATGCTTTGTGGACTTTATAACACACCGGGGAAAACACTTATGCAAAATGTTTGAATGTCAAATATGGGAAAAATGTCGCGTTAAATTCCAACCCTCGTGGAAGGAAGTTGCCCAAACATAAGTAAAAAAACATAGCTCTATCTTTATTGATATATATATTTTTATAATATAAAATCCCACACTTCAGGGATTCTATTTATACTGCTCCACCCTCGGGCATATTCTATTTTAGGGTATCCTTATTCTCTGCTCGTATATTTTCTTCAAACAAAATGAAATGACTATTTTTGAATCTTGCCACAAAAACAAAAAAAAAAATCATCATTATCATATATTAAAAAAATGAATTTAATTAGGGAAGGGAACATATTGGCTATAATAATATTCATATGTCTTTCGAAATGGAAAGAGCTCTCGAATCCCTTGCGGTGGCTAGGGTTTCACCCAAAACTCTAGTTGCCCAATATTTGCTCTATTTGCATGGATTTTCTGGAGATAGTTCAATGGTGAATCGTCATGATTTGCAAAATACATAATTTTCTTTTGCAGGTAAGCTATCTCTTCTTCAGTTTCATACAATTCTATGCTCAAATTTGGTTGTGGTCCTCGAGTGGTGCAAGATAATTTTTCCCTTTACATTCTTCTATATGAGGAAGCTTTAGACTTTGAAAAGTATTTTTCGACGAATGGTTTGGTTTGCATGTTTTATAGGTTATGTGCGTGATCTCGAAGAAATGGAAGCCCCTTTCAAAGGATGAGGTGGATATTTACCCTATGGCATGAGGTTTCTTTAGTTTGGTTTCCTGAATGATTGGCGAGAAGAAGGCTACATGCAAAGCTGAGCGATGGTTTTGGGGGAGCACTAGCCTCTCCATGCAGCGCTAGTGTTCCACTTTCGATACGGTTACGAAATAAATTTCTACCACCCGAGTTTGCATAAGACTAACGAACCTTCCCTTGGAATTTTGGAGTCACACATAGCTTTCCTCCATTGGGAACGTG
>APFE031246413.1:0-14034 GCA_000404065.3 Pinus taeda | reverse complement strand
TTGGAGACACTATCTGCTAGGGAATGAGTTTGTTTTATTCTCATATAATTCTCCACTGCAATATGTGATGCAACAGCACAAGCTGAATCACAAACATGCTAAGTGGGTTGAGTATTTGCAGAGTTTCACCTTTGTGTTGAAACGCATCAGTGGGCAGGCCAACAAGGTGGCGAATGCATTGAGTAGAAGAGCCCTACTCTTGCAGGAGAGTATTATACAAGTGCTGGGATTTGAGCACTTGAAATATTTGTATCAAACTAACATAGATTTTAAGGAGGCTTACAAAGCATGTCAGAATCCTTTAGTGAGAGACAATAGTCCGTGGTTAGACTATAACTACAGGAGAAGTTGTTGTTTAAAGGAGGACAGCTATGTATTCCTGACTGCTCAATGAGAGAGAATATCACTCAGGAGAAGCACAGTGGAGGTCTAGCCGGACATTTCGGCATAGAAAAGACATTAGAGCAGCTCAACCATTTTTATTATTGGCCAAAAATGTGAAGGGATGTGTAGATATTTGTGACCAGATGTAAAGTGTGTCAATTGGAAAAAGGACACAGTCAAAATATGGGACTTTACACGCCATTACCCATTCCAAGTAGATCGTGGGACTTAGTCAGCTTGGACTTCGTCTTGGGTTTACCAAGGACACAGCGGGGTTATGATTCGGTGATGGTAGTAGTGGACCGGTTTTCTAAGATGGCGCATTTCATCCCTTGCAGAAAGACCAGCGATGCCACTCACATGGCCCACTTGTTCTTTGCAAAGATCGTCAGGCTACATGGTCTACCTAAGTCCATTCTCTCTGACAGGGATGTGAAGTTTACAGGACACTTTGGCGCACCCTGTGGAAGAAGATGGACACGCAGTTAAGTTTTAGCTTGCTTATCACCTGCAGACTGACGGGAAAATAGAGGTGGTAAATAGAAGACTGGGGAATCTGCTACGGAGTTTGATTGGTGAAAATTCGCGGATGTGGGATCGAGTATTTGCCCAGGCAGAGTTCGTTTATAATGACTCGCCTGATCGTAGCACGTGTTGCAGTCCTTTTCAGATCTTGTATGGCATGCATCCTCGCGGAGTGCATGAGTTGCGAGATCTAGGACAACAGGAAAGACAGAGTGCTGATGGGGAAGATTTCGCTAACGCGATGAAAGATTTGCACGAGCAGGTAAAAGTCAAGTTGCAGAACAGCAGTCAAAAATATAAGCAGCAAGCATATTTGAAATGGAGAGAAGTGCAGTTTAATGTGGGGGATGAAGTCCTCACGCATTTGTGCAAGGAGCGTTTCCCTAGAGGCACGTATAACAAACTGAAATACAAGAAGATAGGCCCCTACAAAGTCCTCCGAAAATTTTTAGTGAATGCCTACGAAATACAGCTGCCACCAGGAATAGAAATTTCACCCATCTTTAATGTAGCAGACCTGTTTCCATACACTGCTAGTTCAGACGAAGAAAGTATCACACTGCCTACACGGGACACCCAAGATGGAAGTGAGACTTGGATGAGACAAATGCCTTACGTTCAGCCCCCTGAGATCGAGAGGATCCTCGACACTCAGGTGGCCAAGCGAACTCGACGGAAGGAGTATCTACAATATTTGGTCAGGTGGAAGAACCATCTTGTTGAGGGCAGTTCGTGGCTTGACGCTAGGCAAATAGAGCAGGTGGGTTATTCAGTCGAGAAGCTCATGGACCGAAGTCATGATTTCTTTTTTACCCCGGGAGTCTGATGTAGAAGCATCCAGCTAAGGGCACCATGACCGAGTCTTGGTCTCCACCAAGGTGGAAAGTTTTATCAGTGTTTGGTTTCTTTATGTTTAATTGGTCAAAACATAATGTAGGGACTTGTTTCTTTTTAATTTCAATATTAGTTAGGAAACAGTATAGTTAGTTAGGGTCACTATCATAATTGTCTGTCTTTTAGTGAATAATTTTCTTATAATTGTTTCTTTCATTTAGAACAAAAACAAAAGAGACATCCATGTCAATTGTAAAATCTTGCAGCAAGAAGAACCGAATGAATTAACAGTTATGTAACTAATAGAATAGACAACTAAAGCGTAACTGTGCACAATTCACGTAACTGTGGACAAACAAGTACAAATGCAAAATGTAAATCATTCAGAGGGGTTCACCATATGAGAACAGTAATATAAGACAGAATATAATTTTCTTTCATTCGAGTCCATCTGTAACAGTCATTGAAACATTTATATACTTTTTCCTAATCATTGAATCAACTAGAATAGCAGATACGGTGCATGCACATTCTTTCATTTATTTTATCCTAAAGAACAGAACGCAGATAACAAGAATTGCACGTGAGTTTCCAGTACGAAGGCTAGTAATCAACAAATTGAGACCACGACCAAAAACTCAAGCGCATTTCAAACAGTTCAAGCAAGAGCGAGTATGTAAACTTTAGTAAACAAAACCCAGGACAGAGGTAACAAGCATAAACCAATATACTGTGAATTATTTTCATTCCATAAAAAAACATATATTTGTATACATATGATAGAGTTCGGGGATAACCCAATGAATAGCAAAAGATCCAAATGAACGAGTAGAACCCTAAACGAGGGTTTCGGGAAGCCTTCAAACAGTCTCTTATAATCATTTTATAATTACAAACTTTGCAGAATCAAACAAGGGTTTGTGCCAAATAACCCAGGTCGCATAGCGACGACAGAGGCATATGAGCAAACAAGTACTGGGACTCAAACCAACCTAATCGACGGAGACTAATTGTAAAAACAAGTTGAAACAGTGGTAGAGCCTACCAGGAAAGGACCGTGGCATTCACACCAAGCACACCAAAGAGCAAACCCCAACCTGCAAAATCAAAACAGGGCAAGACTGTTAGCCTAACTGTCAACGGAGGAAAGCAAACAAAGGGTAGAGAATTGTTTACATAGTGAGGGAAGAAATTACCTAGAGGTTAGCCGCGCGGGAAGAAATCAAATCCAGTGAGCCACAATCCACGGTGACAACCTGAGACGGAGGAGTAGTTGTTGTTAGAACCGGAGAAAGACGAGGAGGAAGATAAATCATGGAGGAATAATTTACCTGGAGTGAAATTGCGAGCAAGAGGAAGCCACCGTAGATGTGACATGTAGCATGCACACCATTAATTAAATCTAACCAGCAGGATGACCACAGTAAATAATAACAGTGGAGCAATTACAAGTCAAGCAACCGAACAGAACATACTGTAGCCATTCTCTTACGCAAGCGAGCAGAACCATCACCCTGTGCTCAAGGAACCGAGCCCGTAAGTCACCAAGACAAATGTAGGTTCCATACTCACAGACAACATAGTCCATAGCTGACGCATGCAGAGTTGTGGCTAAACACCACACATTTGCAGCATGAAAGTTTCTAGACCAAACCCTCAGCACAGCAGAGTTACAGAACAAAAATGAAAGAGTAACAATAGAAGGTAGGGTTTTGGCATAGACCAAGAAGCGGGAAAAAAAAAACCAAGGAAAGGAACGCCAGTACAATAACATTAAAGACTATCATAAATGCCACCCAAACAAATTCCAGAATCATCCAAAGATTAATCGTTAATCACAACTGCTAAGTCATTGCTTAATCATTTAATTAGTGATTAGTGTGATATTGTGTTGTTTATAATCATTGTTGTGCGGAACTACGGGCTGGTCCCATCAAATTATGTCTTCCAAAAGTTGACATATCATGGTTAATTTGAGAGGATTCAACGTCATCTTCTACTATTCATGTAAAATGGGCTAGTCATGTGGGGGCTATGAAAAAGAGTCTAGAAGGGTTGAATTGTAACTCATGTTGAAGCTTGAATAGATCAAATCTAAACCCTAATTGGCTATTAAGTTGTGTTATAATTTAGTTAGTAGGAGGGAATGGGTTCTACTCTTTTTGCTTGCATTTCGTTTCTACTATTTCATAGTAGAGCAATGTATTTGAGTATGGATAGAGAGAGAGCATAATAGAGGGGTTTTGTGTTTTGTAGTAGCCCGCAAACCACCGGTCTCGAGCCACTCCATGGAGAGTGCCTTATCCTTTGTACTTTCATCATTTCCACTCCAAACAAAAGATAGCAAAGCATCCTCACCTTCCAATTGGGTTTTCTCACGGAAGGGTTTCCTAGAGCATATCTTGGTGTTCATTATGGTTTGTGATTGATTGTATTTACCTTCTTTTTTTCTGGAGTGAATGGTTGTATTTACCTATTATCTATTTCACACATTTTATCTATTGCATGCATAAGAAGAAAAAACGTAATTAATAAATCTAAAAATCTAAGGAAAATTAACCTTCGTAGTATAGATTTCAAATTTGAGTTTATTTGTGAAAAATTGTCTAGTGGAATATCCACAGCAATATACAGATCACTTACTCTTAAGGGAATTTTGACATTTTAGGAAACAAAAAAGATTAATGTGGATTGAGAAGATATTGTTTAAGCACATTTAGTGAGGTGCTTTAATAGTGTGAGGATTAAAAAATCATACCATATGTCAAAAAATAAAATGAAAAAAAAAAATTGTTTTTTAAAATATATATGACTAGAGGAATTGGCAACTAGGTGGGTCTCATACTCATGTGACACATGGTTGATTCCAATAAGTACCACTATAACCTGTAATTGGAGGTTGGTGGAACATCCATGGGGTTTTCGAAATGGTGATCATTACACAATTTCCTTAATTATGCACCGACTCATTGTTTTACACCTCATAAGCATTATTAGTCCCTGCCTGGGACTATTAGCGATCGATCGATCGTTGACCAGCTATTAATTGGCTTTGACCAAGTAAAATTTCCCGTACATATTAGGTTTAAGCCAATGTTTGAAATACAATTTTCTGCTGAATAAATTTTTATCCAAAGTTTGTGTTTCGACCTCTTATTGCAGGCTTCGCTCCGTTCGAGACATATTTTTCCCCATCTCCCACTTATATCCAAAGTTTTATATGCTTTCAACATTTCCAAATTTTATACTTTTTCCACTTCTCACTTATATCCAAAGGTTTATATCCAAAGGTTTATGTCTTCAAAATTTTCGAGTTCTATATTTTTCTATTTTATGGCAACAGTTTTTTTATGCAAAGTTTTCGTGTCCTACATGCAGTGTCCTCCCTCTTGCAAGTGCCAGATGTTTCAAGTATGCAGAGGCATCATAACATTCCCTACCTTGGTTACACAGTTGAGGCTGCTGGCTGGTAGAAAGCTGCAGTATGAAGTTAAATATGCTAAACCAGAGATAGAGCATGAATTTGTGACTTTAGTCCGATACACTCGCAAAGCTCCATTCGGTCAAGCTACATCTCTCTTCAACTGGAAATCTGGAATCATAGAGGTATCTGCTACTTCAAAATATTGTGTTTCCATGAATCAGTTTCCTCGATGTGGTATCCATCCATCCCGAACATCGTTTTTTTTATTGTCCATCAGTGGCTATGTTACAAATTTAATTGCTCAGAGTTAGTAAAAAAATGGTCGTTGTTATGCAGGTTGCTCAACAGGAGAGCGTTCTGTTGGTGGTATTGATATCGAAAATCATTTCAGCATCACTAACAAACCACCACGAGGGATTGAAATGCACTTCCACCCCTGAGGCAGAGGCTAAGACGAAGGTCTTTGCTACAGGTTCGTAGAGCAAATGAAAACACATCTCTGCAATAAAATGGATACAATAGAAAGATTTGACACACAAGCGTGAAAGCTCATCGTTTCTGGTTCTGTTGTTTTTACAGGAAATGGTGAGGGCCTTGGTATCGATGTCAAAGGCACTGACAAGAAGATTAAAGCTGGCGGTAATCGGAGCAGAGCAGAGAGTATCGACCAGCTAGTTTGAGGAGCAGAGAGTGTCGCGCAGCAGGATCTGTGAAGGGGCGAGCTTCAACTTTACCACTTGTAAGTTCCATTTTACAATGACCTAATTTTAATTTCCACGATTATAGCAGTAGTTTTTGTTCATACCATTTCTTTGGTTTGGCTTCAGCCAGTTTTTCTACAACTAGTAGATGCTTTTTCCATGAGCGCTACTGACTTCGTTGCCCCAGGAAAGGGCCCTTGCCTTGAAGCCCCAACTGTATGCATCAAACTATAAGTGGCGTTTTTAGCGCTGCCTCTCGAGCTTTTTTTGAAGGGTTCTGTACTCTAATCTACGGGTTTAGAGTTCAAATATCTTTTTACTCTATTTCTCTTCATCCATACCAAGGTACAAGCCTTTTCATTCTCGCTTGCAGCGTGTTTGCTTGCATTCTCCCAGCCCAAGAGCACATCCCACCGTGAAAGAAGCTAAGGCGTACACCCTCCTCCTTACATGGTTGACTGGAGCTCTCAGGCCATATTTCATCTCCGCCCCACACGTACAGGCATATTTCATTTCCAGGTACATTTCTCTCTGCAATGTATTTTTTTTCGTTTTTCCCTGTGTTTTGGATTTGGATTTGCCGCACACCATAAACATGTGTTGTATAATGAGTATGCAAGTAAGTTCAATTTCAATAATTGTTCTCAGCCTGATTTCCTTTTTATTGTCATCTGCAATTAGGTTTGAGTTTTCGATAAACTAGGGTTTTCGAGTGAGCCCAGGAACAATCCAAATACTTGAAAACACTTTTGAAGATTTTACCTATTTTAATGTTCTTGTTTGTTTGCCCTATAATAATTCTCCATTTGTTTGATTTAGTCAAAAGACCTAGACCAGATCATCATGATAGCCTAAAATCCCCTGCAGGCCACCATAATGATGCTATTGTGGAATGTGCATGGTGTGATTTGAACCCGTGCCTTTTGTGTAATAGTGCCAGCCTCTTCCGATGTTCTGTTTCCCGTGGCCCGTCTTAGTACCCAGCATAGCCATATTTATGACGGGCACATGTGTTATCTTCTCCAGAACTTATGCCTGCATTGGTGTTCTCGCGGTTGTATGGATTGTATAGGATGGCTTTCTGGCTTCAATGTTTTAAACGGATCTTATAACGTGTCGTCTTTTATATGGCTTATCTACATCTTGGCCAATATTGGTTCTGATTCCTAAGAGATTGAGAGTTTTGAGTTGATGTCTCAATTGGAAAGTTGATGCAGCATTGTGAATTGTTTCCAAATCTTAACTGATCACACTGTTGTGACTCCAAATAACTCCATGATTTAGTCATATGGTTCGTTGTCTGGCTCAAATGTGCAATGGCATATGCAGGCACTGCCCAAAATCATAGTTTCCAATTTAGCGAGGGCAGATTATGTTATGGGTTATGTTGGGTATATTCTACTGAAATCCATCACATGAGTGCAAGAGTCAAAATCTGTTTGGAGACCAGCTTTATGATCATTAGAACAACTTCCCTGCACTGCAGAAGTTTATGTGAAACTATCAAGGTTCATATGTTTTGTGATTGTAAACTGGGTTCAAGACCATTGTTTTTCCTTCCCTATAGAAAAAACGAGGTAATTTTTTTTCCAGTTAAAAATAAAAACATTCAAGCAAAAATTAAGATGCAGATAGATTGCAATCATTTACAGTGCGTTCACAGATTGCAATCATCAAATTGAGTATGGGGATTATCTACATGACATTTTTTCAATTTGACATGTCCTTTCTTTGTTTTGCAGGTGTCAATGTCCTTTGGACTAAGTTTCTTATGATAGTTGTCCAGATCAATTCTGTCTTTCAGGAGAGGCTTCACTGAGAAAGTTGGGATTGTTTGAGAAGATTTAAATCCCAAGCCCTGGAGTGATCAACATATGATACAATAGTAAGCATTATGATTGGCCAAGGTGGAAATGAAAAGAACTTGTTTTTTAATCAACTTGTAGTATATTTGAAGCTTTTTCGAGAGTTGTTTACAACTTTGCACCTATTCAATTGTGAAAAAGACTTGTATTATGAAAAAATGGTTCCACTTAAATTAATTCGTAAGTAGTAAAGTGGTTGTTATATTATGTGCAAGAGAACTTTGTAGTGCTTTCATTGAATTATTCATTGGGATTTTCGGGATTTCAGTTACTCTTTCAATTGGTTGTCTATTTGGACCGGCTTGAGAGTGGAATGTATTGTGTGGGGCTTAGGCAATTCATTCTGCAAGAGAACAAAAGCCCCAGGTGCCTTTTCTTATTAATTCTAAACTGGTCTTCAGAATGGTAACTGTATGTGCTAGAGCATGAGGTTAGATGAAAGATATGACTCAATCTTGGATACAGAATGCAAATGGACCATCAAGTACTTCAGCTTCAGCTCCAGCTTCAACTTCAACTTCTGAAAGTCCATATTCTCAATATCTGCCTAATACATGCGCTAGACACACGTAAGTTTAGTAATACATTCTATTTCTTGTAAATTGTAAGAGTTGAATGGAAGGATATGTTAATTTTATCTATGAGTTTCTTGTTTGTGGAGGATTATTATGTTATATGTTTTTTGATAGCAAAAGAATGCCTGACAGAGTGAGACTGCAAATTCAATAGATGAAATGGCTGCAATCAAAGTGGGGAGCCAAACTACTGAGGTCTACAATTTATTTTGGATTTTTTGTGTGCAATGGACCATCATTGTTGGATCATATTCATGCTTTTGTTGGATTTAAAGTGTGACGGTATTCATGTCCAATGTTTGGTACTCTGATAAGAAAAGATGACATTTATGCTCTTTATTCTACAATAAGCATGCCACTGATGGCAACTAGTTACTTGCCTATGCTCTGTTGTTTGTTTCTGCGACTATTTATTTCAATTATCTGGACAGGTCAACCATCATGAATCTAAAATAAAACTGCAGATTCTAAGTTTTTGTTATTTGTAGCAAATTATATTGCTTTTTTTCTTCCTGGATAGTGGGAAACGAAAGATCATTTTATGGTGTTGTCTGCACCCTATAAATTCATATGGAGAGCATGTATTTTTGTAGAAAACAAGAATGGCACCATAGAGCTGACTTTTATCTGCTACAACTTATTTGAGTTTTAGCTTCTGGTATTGGATCCAGGCCAACAAACATTCATTATTGTTTCTTTTCTGTGTTATTCATGGAGATTTGCTCAGGAGTAATTATTTTTCAGTATTCTACCAGTTGTTAGGATGCTACAGTCACCAAAACATGTCTGGTTGACCCATCATCGGAGGCCGAAGCATACCTTATACTAGTTCCTGAGCCCCGTGTTGCCAAAGCGAGCAGTCCCGTGCCATCTATATGCGAGCAGTCCCGTGATTTTCTTTAGGCGAAGGAGTAGATTTCTTTAGGCGAAGGGTTTGTCAAAACCTTAACCAAAATTTCATTATTTTCTAAATAAATTGGTAACCTACTTAGACTACTCTTGAAATTTTATCCATACATCCAGTAAATATCATGCTGCTACATACTTGTGCATTCTGTTACACATGTACACCTTGAGGTTTCTTCCGGACATCATACCAGGCCAGCTCCTATCCGTTGAGGAACATGGACAAGCTTATAGTAACTGCTTATAATGCATAACTCGTGGATGATATCACGACTTTTGGCACCCTGTCGTTCCCACACACCTGGAGCAAATTCATTTTTTCCAATGTACTTGAAGGAGACTTAAGCAAGCAACAAATAAAGCTCCTGAAATATTGCGTTAAAAGTACTTAAATATTCTGTTATTGATCATAAGTAATTGATATTTCAATTTTAGGAACAAATAATGTAGGATTTGTGACTCCCTTCTCATACATTGATATTAAGAAGTATGATTTTACGAATAGTGAAGAGCCGGTGCACATTTTGAACTTTTCATTTTTCTAAAGTAAATTCCATGATGTAGTAATTCAATCTTTTGTTTGGCTTGAAATAATATTAATGTATGAATTTAGAGAAGTGTAAATTAAATTATTTGACGAGTTTATATTGTTTAAATATTTTGTATAGTTATTTAATATTTTTCTATTTAAAAATAAAAAATAATTTATATAAAAAATTAGAGTTTAATAAGTTAGAGAAAAAATTATACATTCAACGGCCTACTCAATTATTTTCTTCTATTTGTCAAATGCTTATTTTCTTCTATTTGTCAAATGCTTCTCTTTTGGCTTGGGATGTAGGGAATTTCAAACCTCAGTAAATGCATAGATATGGAGAAACATGGTACCATGAATGAGAATAAGAATATGATTTCAGATGCATAGATGCTGAGCCATGAGAATGGGAATCTGAATATGATTTCAGATGCATAGATGCTGAGAAACATTGTACCATGAGAATGAGAATCTGAATATAATTTAGAGTAAGCGGCCGATTCATCTCAGAAATGAAATTTTCATTTTTTTAAAAGCAACTTTTCCCAGCAAAGGAACAATAAGCATAGCCCTAGAAAGAAAATCCTCCAGGGAGTTATGGCCGAATTGACACCCTTTTAGATGTACCTGTGAGGAATTAAAATGGGGGTTATAATTAGTATCTCTATTGCACAGTTGACAAATTATTCGACTAATTTCACTACTGAATATTGCATACATTCCTTTAGGGAGAGACTGAAAAAAACTAGCGTTTGATTTAGGAATGCAGAGCTCTGTTTCACCAAAAGAGCAAATGCACAATAAAACTTCGTCCATGGGATTCGGTATCCCTAACCCTCACCAGAATGAACCCTGTCGTTATTTACTAATGTACAATCTTAATCGTTGAAATTGACAACTCATATAAATGCCATGAGGTGGTAAGGAATCCAACCAAGTGTCAAGACCATCCATAGTAAAGATTTTACTTGTTGGAATACAATTTTTAGGTTTTTCGTGGTTTACATTCTTTTAGTCTATTTCCAGCAAATTAATGAAGTTGAACTAAATTGCAGATTAATGAAACTTAACTACATTGTAAAAGCAAAGCAATGCCGGGACTGACTGTCATGCAGCTTTCCCTTCAAAGCAATTGCACAAAATTATTTTTTTGATAAAAGCTAAAACGATTATTAATGCAAACAAATATATATTCAATAAATCTTTTTGGGTTGTGTCTTGCATTCGTATTTTAATTTTAATGCTTATTTTTCTGTCTTAAATTAATTAGCCAAGTGTTTTACAAAGAGCTTTTAATAAAATCAGTTTAGTTGACTTGAAACTGGAAAAAAAATTAAACTTAACAGGACTGGAATGTAAAAAAATTAAACTTAACAGGACTGGAATGTATGAATCTATTGAACAAAGATTAAAGGTAGTAAACACTGTTAAATGAACACACATAATCCAGAATTTGCAGTATAACAACAAGAAGATCCATAACCAAGAAGATGCCATACACAGTGAAAAGTGGATGATACACAAGGCAGATATGATAGTATATGAGAAAGAAATAAGAATTCATCAACGATTAATCGCATGCCTAGTAGCCTCCCCTTGTCTGTAATAGACCTTGAGTTAGGTCAGCCCTCACCCAACATCCCCGTAAATGCAGTTTCCCGGTCATCTGGCGTATTCCCGGGTTCAGGGTTAAGCCTTGTAATATCCAGTGGTGAACCCGGAATTTTGTTTTATTTTTTGATTTCATAGATTTAAAAATAATGACTTAATTTAGATTTAAGACGAGTACATGGCTGGTTTGGCCAGCCAGATTGCTCATGCCATGCTTGATGATGACGAAAACAGTGATATGAATCAGTCTTCTCAGTGGGCGTGCAGGCAGAAGATGTTTGCAAAAGAGGGTGCAAACAAGGTATTGTATTGAAGTCTTATTCATTTTTCCGAGTACTCCATATCTACAATATGCCCGACTCTTTTATATGATTGTTCATTTAAGCCTATAGCATACACATAATATCTAATTCTTTTAGTAAAACTTGATTTGCAATCAAACCAGGAGGTAGACAGGTTGGACATTCAAACCCGGAGGTAGACACGTTGGACATTCAAAAGAGACAGAGGTAAAGACGTTGGGTATGCATGAAGGACGAGAGGCAGGGAGCTGGTAAAGTTGTGGGCCCCACGGTATTTTACGTGTTTGAATATGTTTTTGTATTATACATTTCTTTTTGCATGTGTGACAAGTGTCTATTTAAAAGCTTTGTCTTTAACTTGTTTAAAATCTTTGTCTTTACCTTGTTACGATTTACCTTTCTTTGCTTTTAAAATAGGTTATAGTTTGTTAAACTTATTGTTTAATTTGCAAATATTAAATGTATTAGGAATTTTTTAAGGTGTTATATTTATTTATGTTTTAAAAAATATAATTTAAATATTAAAAAAATTAATCTTTTTATAAATTATATTACCAGCTTTTATGGCTAAATCATTTCTTTTACACTATTAAGATTGAAAAGATAGAAAAAGTAAATCACATAATAACACAAATAATTTATAATTAATCACACAAAAATTTACAATTACAATAAACACTGGAATATTTAAACTTTTCCCTGCCAATAACTTACCCAAAATCATTTAACATACAACTACAGACTAAATTCTGCTTTGATTAAAATAAAACTTAATTCAGTTACCTTCCTCTCTAATTTTAACCAGCTCTTCGGGTTGGAGTAATTAGCTATTTTAACGAAAACTTGCTGCTCTTGAAAATATAACAATTTATGATTTACATTCATTGATGTTTACGTGTGAGCAGCATTGGAAGCCTTGGGGAAAATAATGCCAGAGACACCGTTTCAAATGTGGTGGTTTGTGGAGCTAAGCTGACTGATACAACCAATGGACTACGTATAAAAACATGGCAGGTAAACAGAATGTCAAAACCTAATTCTGGTTCACAATTCCTCTAATTTATTCATTCAAGAGCTTTTGAATTCAGCGTTCTTGAATGATTTAAGAGTTGCATCCAGTGGAAGAATTGATCATCCATGCAATCTCAAGACGTAATTTTGTTGTTACAGGGGGTTCTGGATATGCCCAAAATATCAGTTATGAAAATGTGATAATGAACAATGTCTCCAATCCCATCATCATTGACCAGTATTACTGTGTCCCTGCACAGGCATGCAGAAATCAGGTAAGTGGTATTTACGAGTACATTTAATTTTTCTTTATTTCTTCGATCATCATTTCACTTCAAAATTTTCTGGTGATCTTTAAATCTCAACGTTGTTGTGGTGTATATAGAGTTCGGTTGTGTATGTCAACAACGTCACCTACAAAGGTATCAACGACACATCAGCAACGCCACAAGCAATAAAACTCGCCTGCAACAGAACTGTTCCATGTACAAATATTGTGATGGCACTTTCCTCTATTAAATTAAGTACTGCAAACTACTCAGAAGCAATATGTTAGCATACCAGGTAAACTTTATAAATACTACCAAACTATATGAACTTTAAAATGAATTTATATTGTTTGAATATGGAAGTATGGCATAGTGCTATACAAAATCTACTGATAACTAGCTATGATGAGAGCTTTGCTAATCAATGGACAGTGTGTGTTATTAATTTCTGGCTCCGTACATTGCCCTCGAGACACCACAGAGGTTTGTATTGCATTTGGTATTATTAAAACAATGGCTGGCTTGTTCTGAAACTGTTGCTTCTATGCTTCTTTTCTACCTGTCTTGCTTATTCTCATTTTATAGCTTCCTTACAATAAGTTATACAACCAAAGTATTTGTTCTAACTGCACTTTGGTACTCTTGGATTGCTTTTCCTTTCTCCAATCCTGCGTTTTCTGCATATTTTTATCATAAATTAGATCTGGTATCTGTGGACAACAGCAAGGTTGTCCTTATTTCAACATATTTTTAAATGGTAACTCAAGAATATCTCTTACTCTTGGTTTAAACAATCAATTATCAGATGTCAATCCTGTGCATCAAAAGGTAACTTGAGTAAATCTAAAGTACCCTATTCATACCCTATTCATGGTTCCCTAAGGAAAATTTCAAGCCCTAACCTGAATTTTTGTAACAAATTACACATTGAATTTGGCATGTTGCAGAGAGCATTTGTATTATTGTTATGGCAGACCCCTCAATTTTTGTAACAAATTACACATTGAATTTTGCATGTTGCAGAGAGCGTTCGTATTGTTGTTGTGGCAGACCCAGCAAGGACTACCGCCACGGCAGTGGCTCTCTTGTTTA
>APFE031246403.1:512-53199 GCA_000404065.3 Pinus taeda | reverse complement strand
TACAGTTAGTAATATTCTGATTTCTTGCTAATAGAGTCACTTGACTATAGAAAGAAACCATAAACTGGTGAGCAGTATGATATCTAAATAACAGAAAAATAAATAAGCAAATCACAACCTGGAAAGGACAGTGCTAAAATTAAACTTCAGAAAATGAAAGTTAGCAGGAAGGACAAGATGATCTCATATGCCAATAGTTATCAAAAAGATGAAAATTTGCCCGGGATACCTAAGAAAACCTGCAGAAAAGCACTGATCAGTTGACAGCTATAAGAAAACAGAGGTGAAAATATAAACAACAGTGAGTTAAGAAACATCAAACAGTGTGTTATGTACAAGCTAATAATTATAAAAACAAAAACATAATACAACCAAATGGAAACTTTACAAGGCTTCAACGTGCAGGGGCCCTCTTCCACTTCAGCCAGTCAACAAGTAGTCACACGAATAAACTCAGAAAAGTCTTCTCATATATTTAAAACAACAACATATAAAACAGTGGGGTGATAACACATCAGTTCAGAATTCACATATCCCAAAAGCTTTTGTTACAGCATTCATCGACGCGTTATTTATAATGCCAAAATGCTAAAACTAGCCAACTAACTCCTACGCTATTAATTGTGTTGCCAAAGACACGTAGATCCCTTCAGCCGAGATCTAGTGTAACTGTCATCATGTCTATTAAATCTCTGGAGTGGTAGCTGTTGGATTCCGGTTTCGGGAATGATCTCCAGGTGTGCTGGTGTCTTCGTGAGCTGAGGACTGTGCCACGTAACGTTCATGTGCTCAAAACAGAGACGTGCCACCGCTGAACTCCTTGGTTGGCTTTGTCTTTGACCTTCACTGACCGTGACCTTCCATGGATGATTTGGCTGATTTGAAGGGACACGTTCCATGTATCCGTCACCTAGAGCTTGCCCATGTAGCTCGTTTCTTCATAGGACACCTGTAGCACAACTTTTAACAAAATAGCTGCAGAATCCTGTGCTGGCTGCGGAAACCTGTGCTGGCTGCAGAAGAATTGACAAGTTTTCCGCAGCTGCATGAACAAAAAAAAAAACCAAACAACAACAGTCATAAGCATAGTCAGAAAACCATATAAAAAGTTCTTTTTAGACTATAATGCAATGATTTAACAACTGGGTGGATGAAGTAAGTGGAAAAAGAAGGCTGAGAGGGTGTATAGGAAGGTGCAGGTTTGAGGCTCAACATGTTTCATGTGTCTTGTTTGAAGATGAAAGTGTGATTGGACCGCAAAGTGCAAACTAGTCCATTCGAACTTGATGAAGAAGGGTCCATTTGGATAAAGCCAAAAGTACTGTTGGCCACCATTTAATGTCGACTATGCTACCACATCGTTTGAGATGTATATATCCAATGGAAAGATATGCAACCAAAATATGGCACATAGGAATAAACAACGGTTTTACAATAGTTTCTATGCTCCCAACCTTAAGGACAATGTTGCATCTAAAGGAGGGTGACATGTTAGGGAATTGACCCAAGATACCTACATTAGGGGTACTTAGGAGATAGTCAATTCAAGTATGAGTCCAACTTTGTCTAATAAGGCCGATAAGATAGTTTGTGAGTAGTTACTTAATGTAAAAGAGTCATGCTTATCAAATATGAAACACTAGGTGGTTGGAACTCATTAATTATGGGACCACAAGTAGTTATGGTTTTGTTATTAAGAATTTATTAATAGTGCTGAAATGCTTTCTTGAATTGATATTGTAATTGGAGCTCTTCTCATAATAGGTTACTTGCTCAAACACGATAATGAAAATTACTCTCCCTTTTGGGAATCATCGATACGAGGTTTATATTTTGTCAGTTCGGTCTCATTTTCACTTGTATATGCTATTTTGCATTTATGTTCCTACAAACAACTTGTTCATCAATCAATTTCAAGGGTTGAGGAGTATTACAAGCACATTAATTTAGGTCAACAATTTTAATAGGGATGCCATCCACGAATATGGGGAAGCATATCATCAATCTTCCAACGAGTTATACACATACATGTATGTATGTATATAACCTTGTCAGCACATTGGAGGGTTGCTCTCTCTATATCTCTCCAGGCGCAAACACACACATATAGCCCCGGTAATTTTTTACTAACCATTCCTGATATGCATGTTTTTTGGTATATTATTGAACTTATTCTTCATATAATTACTTGAGAAATGTGTAATTAACATGAATATGTATTATTATCAATAGAAACAATAATTACCAATAATTATATTTACATTGAAGGCATTTATAAGGGGAGGTTTCTCTAGTGGATTTCGTCATTTGTCCAAAGCTGATAAGAATAAGCCACGTGTCTATAATTTATTGTATCTTTTTTAACAGTTTCACAACACCAGAGATGTGGTCATCATATGGCTTCGGCCTTGCTCATCGGCGAGATACTCATGTAGTAAATTGTATTCTTGTATACCATCACCCTTAATCTTTGACGCACTGCTAACCTCTCAAAGATGAGCAAACAGAAGCATTGTAGATAAGTCACGGAGTAGGCATGCGGTAAATTTGCAGTTGAAATTGGTGTGGGTTTGGCTCGACACTTTCATCACCGCCAAGGCACTGAGAGATTCTCATGAATTTTTGGCACCTTCTAGCAATGAAACAAAGTGCAAAACATCCATATTCCTGGGAATCGATGTCATTTCTTAGGAAGAACATTCGTTGGAGGCTCTAATTCTTCTTCAGAAGTCTATGTTGGAGAAACAATGGGGTCTTTCTCTTGATTTAACCAAATTAAGAGAGCTTAGCTCTTCAGAGCACCATGAGAAAGTGGAAGTTGTCTGTTCAAGGAAACCGTCTACTCGGTAGCATTGACTAGATGCAAGAAGCAAATTAGCTCAGAATTTGGTTTAGATAAAATACCTCTATTATAAAATAACTAAAAGAAAGCAAGAACGCGTGTCTCTAAAAGTAGAATTGCTACAACATTAGATGTTGGATTATATGGAGTGCATGATAAATAAAGATTTGCTTACACAAGAATAGGTTGTATGCCTTTCAAACATAATACAAACTGACATTTCTTTAAAGACACACACATCAAGGTTTGTCGATATTTATGAACCCACTCTATACAGTTAGGATTACTTGTGCACTCCCTTGGAAATAAAGATAAATTTGGATAGGGGAATTGCAAATTGAAGCTTAAGTTGGAATTTATCAATCCCTGTTGTTCTTCATCTGTTCATTTACATGTCCTACTACTTTTTTTTGGTAAGTTTGGCAAAAGTGAGGTGACATCACGACCATGTCCAAGATCAACACCTAAACAAGGTGGGGAGTTGAATCAGTGACTTAACATCTAGGAGTTCCTTAATGTTAAAGTTGGAAACTAGGGCCAAACTCCATGTGGGTCATCCTATTTATGGCAGCTGATATTTTTCTTGGATCCCTCTCATCGAGAGGTGTAGGATTGATCTAAAGATCATCCAATTCCGATTAGTATTCATGGAGTTATGAATTTAATTGTGCTATAAGAAAATTCGACAAGGTTGGCCACCAACCAAACTACCCCCACTTGTGCTCAACGTTTTAGTAATAAATAGAGGTGGCCTTCAAGTAATTTTCACACTCACACTCTTGTGATCTCTCTCTTCATTTTGTTTTGGGTTTTGATGAAGGAGAGATCTAGGGGGAGTGCCCTATGCTCCACGCTGCCCTAATGAAGAAGCCCTATGCAATCAATGAACTGCACAACAGGAAATTTTGCGACAGAACCCAACATTGTTGCACACAATTTGCTACTTTCACATGCTTATGTTGTAAATATTTATAGAGAAAAGTATTAGGTCTGCTACAATCTAGAAAAAAATTTCTATTTAAATCTTAACAGAATGAAATGGCCACTGATGCTGAAAGCTTTCTCCAACTGCAGCCCATGCAAAAGGGAAAAATTGGGATACTTTTGGACTTTGTATGGCAGCTATATATCAGAAACAACTTCGGCTGTCCAGTCTAGGAAGACAAAGACATGCCACTGGTGAGATTGTAAACTACATAGGTGTAGATGCATATCATTTTGGAGAGTTTCCATGGTGGCTGCATTGGGGTTGGAACGTCCCTTTGCAAATATGTGTAGCAATTGGCATCCTTTTTGCCACAGTTGGATGGGCAGCTATTCCAAGTTTTCTCATCATCATTCTTACTCTCATTCTAAACAAACCTCTGGCCAAAACCCTCAAGAAGTGCCAAGCTGAGTTCATGACTGCACAAGATGAAAGACTTAGAATAACATCTGAAATTATTAATAGTATGAAAATAATCAAACTACAAGCATGATAAGAAAAATTTAAAGAGCTGATAGAAAATATCCGAGTTGTGGAGTTCAAATGGTTGTCTTCAACACAGTTTACTAGAACATATGGTACCATACTCTACTGGATGTCACCCATCATTACTGCATCTATAGTTTTTGTTGGGTGTGCTATCATAGGGGATCCACCGTTAATTGCCACAACCATATTTACAGTGCTTGCAACATTCCATGTGATACAAGATCCAGTGAGAATGCTACCTAAAGTTTTGGCTATATTAATTCAGGTTAAAGTCTCCTTAGATTGTCTGGACAAGTTCTTACAAGATGATGAGCTGAGACCAGATTTTGTTGTGAGGATAACACTTGCCGGATTCCAGTATACCATCGAAATTCATCAAGCCATACTCAGCTGGGATCCAAAATCTTCATTGACAAAGCCAATGTTGAAGGGAATACATCTGTACATTAAAACTGGAGAAAAGGTAGCAATTTGTGGCTCAGCGGGATCAGGGAAATCTGCTCTGCTATATACAATTCTTGGAGAAATCCAAAAAATTTTAGGAGATGTAAGTTGAACATTAACTACTCTTCTTGAGAAAAATTAACCATTTCGTAGTTCAACAAGATTGTAGATGCAACTTTTTTGCTTTCTATATACAAAAATTCTTCCATAAACTTTTTGATTGGACTACGTGCAGATTGAAGTATATGGCAATGTTGCCTACGTGGCACAAACAACTTGGATTTAGAGTGGTACTGTTAGAGATAACATACTCTATGGGAAACCAATGGACAAAACTCAATACAAGAAGGCAATAAAAGCTTGGAGGATTGAATATGAGTGGAGGACAAAAACAGAGGATTCAGTTGGCTAGAGCAGTATATAAACATGCTGACATTTATCTATTGGATGATCCCTTCAGTGCAGTCGATGCTCATACAGCTTCAACTCTATCAAATAAGGAGGAGACATTACATAAGAGAGACTCCAAGACTTGCTAATATTGCTTGTCATAGTATCAAAAATCTGGTTTACCTCTATATCAGATCTGTAAAGATCTTAGAATGAGATCTAGACATATTAATGTGAAAATTTCTGTGCATATTAGATATAAAGGTTTTGAGTTTTGGGTTATCAAAGCTATAGATTGAGAACTACATGGATTGCTTGATAGGATGGCTGGTTCGATTGGTATATCAGGATTGCTAGCTTCTTTGTGGTGGTAGTGTGAGATCAATTGGGAATTTCTACTTGTTTCATACTTCAAGAGGGAAATGAATTTCCCAATGATGGTGGTGATGAAGGAACCCAACAAAAGCACAGAGACTAGCATAGTTGATTGAACAAAAAAATAAATTGTTTAAATACAAATAACACACCCTACAAAGTGACGTCTTCTTGAATATTGATCAATATGAATGATTTTCCTTTCGCAGTTCTTGTGTTTTGATTCTTTATGAATTGGAATTGATTCATTTAACTAAAATTGGTATTGTTGATTTTGATGGCACTTCTGTTCTCCAGCTTGATGATTGGGTGCTATGCCGAATTTACAAGAAAAATGGTCATTCTCAGAGAGTACAAGGGGTAGAACAAGATGAATCACCAAGTGTAGATGAAGTGATGGCTTCTTTGCCTGATATTGATCAACAAAACAAATTGCAACTGCCCAAAATTGCCTCTTTCAGTGGGTTGTTGGAGAGTGACGATCCTTTCATAGATGGTTTTTTAAACGATGAAGCCATGAATGGTAATGGAAATAGTAGCAGACTACCTCAAGTCCAGTCCTCCAACCTCTCTCACAACAATTTCAACAATAACAATGACAACAATAGCGATTGCCGATATGAAGTTGTCCCAAAACAAGAAGAATTAGCAGTGGAGAATGACAAAAAATTCAATTATCTCTAGAGGACCCTCTCCTTAGCATATGGGGATGATGAAACCAACCCTGTAAAGAGATTCAACAACATGCAGAACAACTACAACTACAATGTCAACAATAATATTTCAGCCTTACTTAATTCAATGCAGCCTAATCAAACTTTCCAACAACAGAACTTCCTAAGCGCATTGAATGATAGTCAATAGAATTTCAGACTTCCGTACATTCAGATCATGCATTGGACCACCTAAGCAAACAAAAAAAAAATACTTCAATTCCAAACACACAGGTATGCGAATGCATTCGGCCTTGATGGCAGCTATATATCAGAAATAACTTCGACTGTCCAGTCTAGGAAGACGAGGACATACCACTGGTGAGATTGTAAACTACATAGCTGTAGATGCATATCGTTTTGGAGAGTTTCCGTGGTGGCTGCATTGGGGTTGGACTGTCCCTTTGCAAATATGTGTAGTAATTGGCATCCTTTTTGCCACAGTTGGATGGGAAGCTATTCCAAGTTTGCTCATAATCATTCTTACTCTCATTCTAAACAAACATCTGGCCAAAACCTTCTAGAAGTGCCAAGCTGAGTTCATGACTGCACAGGATGAAAGACTCAAAATAACATCTGAAATTCTTAATAGTATGAAAATAATCAAACTACAAGCATGTGAAGAAAAATTTAAAGAGCTAATAGAAAAATTATGAGCTGTGGAGTTCAAATGGTTGTCTTCAGCACAATTTTATAGAACATATGGTACCATACTCTACTGGATGTCACCCATCATTACTTCATCTATAGTTTTTGCCAGGTGTGCTATCATAGGGGATCCACCGTTAACAGCAACAACCATATTTACAGTGCTTGCAACATTTCGTGTGATACAAGATACAGTGAGAATGCTACCTGAAGTTTTGGCTATATTAATTCAGGTTGAAGTCTCCTTAGATCGTCTGGACACGTTCTTACAAGATGATGAATTGAGACCATATTCTGTTGTGAGGAAAGCACTTGTCGGATCCCAGTATACAATTGAAACTCATCAAGCCATACTCATATGGGATCCAGAATCTTCATTGACAAAGCCAACATTGAAGGGAATAAACCTGCACATTAAAACTGGAGAAAAGGTAGCAATTTGTGGCTCAGTGGGATCAGGGAAATCTGCTATGCTATATATAATTCTTGGAGAAATCCAAAAATTTTTAGAAGATGTAAGTTGAACATTAACTACTCTTCTTGAGCAAAAGTAACCATTTCATAGTTCAACAAGATTGTAGATGCAACTTTTTTGCTTTCTATATACAAAAATTCTTCCATAAACGTTTTGATTGGACTACGTGCAGATTGAAGTATATGGCAATGTTGCCTACGTGGCACAAACAACTTGGATTCAGAGTGGTACTGTTAGAGATAACAGACTCTATGGGAAACCAATGGACAAAATTCAATACAAGAAGGCAATAAAAGCTTGTGCTTTAGACAAGGATATAGAGAGTTTGCTTATGGAGATATGACAGAGATTGGGGAGAGAGGATTGAATATGAGTGGAGGAAAAAAACAGAGGATTCAGTTGGCTAGAGCAGTATATAACGATGTTGACATTTATCTATTGGATGATCCCTTCAGTGCAGTCGATGCTCATACAGCTTCAACTCTATCAAATAAGGAGGAGACATTACGTAAGAGAGACTCCAAAACTTGCTAATATTGCTTGTCATAGTATAAAAAATCTGGTTTACCTCTGTATCAGATCTGTAAAGATCTTAGAATGAGATCCAGACATATTAATGTGAAAATTTCTATGCATAATAGATATAAAAGATTTTAGTTTTGGGTTATCAAAGCTATAGATTGAGAACTACATGGATTGCTTGATAGGATGACTGGTTCGATTTGTATATCAGGATTGCTAGCTTCTTTGTAGTGGTAGTGTGAGATCAATTGGGAATTGCTACTTGTTTCATACTTCAAGAGGGAAATGAATTTTCCAATGATGGTGGTGATGAAGGAACCCAACGAAAGCACAAAGAATAGCATAATTGATTGAATAAAAAAACCAATTGTGTAAATACAAATAACACACCCTACAAAGTGATGTCTTCTTGAATATTGATCAATATGAATGATTTTCCTTTCACAGTTCTTGTGTTTTGATTCTTTATGAATTGGAATTGATTCATTCAACTAAAATTAGTATTGTTGATTTTGATGGCACTTCTGTTCTCCAGCTTGATGATTGGGTGCTGTGCCGAATTTACAAGAAAAATGGTAATTATTAGAGAGTACAAGGGGTAGAATGAGATGAATCACCAAGTGCAGATGAAGTGATGGCTTCTTTGCCTGATATTGATCAACAAAACAAACTGCAACTGCCCAAAATTTCCTCTTTCAGTGGGTTGTTGGAGAGTGAAGATCCTTTCATAGATGGTTTTTTTAAACGATGAAGCCATGGATGGTAATGGAAACAGCAGCAGACTACCTCAAGTCCAGTCCTCCAACCTCTCTCACAACAATTTTAGCAATAAAAATGACAACAATAACGATTGCCGATATGAAGTTGTCCCAAAACAGGAAGAATTAGCAGTGGAGAATGACAACAAATTCAATTCTCTCAAGAGGACCCTCTCCTTAGCATATGGGGATGATGAAACCAACCCTGCAAAGAGATTCAACAACATGTAGAACAACTACAGCTACAACGTGAACAATAATGTTTCAGCCTTGCTTAATTCAATGCAGCCCAATCAAACTTTCCAACAACAGAACTTCCTAAGCGCATTGAATGACAGTCAACAGAATTTCAGACTTCCCTACATTCAAAACATGTATTGGACCACCTAAGAAAACAGAAAAAAAATTCAACAGCTGCAAAGTCACTGACGTTTGACATACAAACAATATATCTAGGACAATGATTTGATCTTTATCGAATTTTAATGTCATAAAAACAATGTATGAAACAACTAAATTCCCCCATTTGACAATTAGTATAACAACACATGTATGAACACCATAACATTAGAAAAACTAGCACGCCATGAATTGGGCAATGGAATGAAAACATATAGGATAGTCTTCATCCCTCTTGATCAGATTGACATGTACTGGAACCCTCCTATCTGTTGGCTCCAATTCTTTAGGGCATTCAGACTTCTGGATACTCTGCAGAAAAACAATTCAATGCCCACAAAAGAAATTGCAGTGTAGCATGAAAATCAGATTATGCTTGTTTAAACTGACATAATATGCAGCTTTCGTCATAAAAATAAAAATGCTAGAACATACTACTTGACACAACATTACCATTTAGAATAACCATAATTGTCCAAAAGACATAACTGGCACAAATGCCGCTTGAATGAAAATAACGCTGAAGCACAATTCCCATTCTAAAATCTAATTTCTGCATCCCTGTGATAAAAGTGTCATCATATAGAATGCTTCAAGATAGGTCTGCAATTAGCTAAGTAATTGGACCGTTGAGAGGCCATGATGGATGAAAGTTGTATATATTATTATTCTCCAAGGACCACGAAGCTAACTGAAATCCATTTTTATATGATTTGTGACACAGGCAGAGTTATTCAATATTACCATACTAGGAGTAATGAGCAAGAGATGTCTCTGTGTACAATGTTGCCATGGAATATAATAGGCATAGGAACAGTGTGGGCTAGAGGACAATACAGAGCTCCTTCATGAGCCCAAGCATTTGTTTTCACCTCCTTATCAACCACCAGTAGCTTCTTTGCATCATAAGGAATATATCCTGGCAAGGATTCAGTTCATCACAATGTGATATGGTTTAAGGTCTTCATATTTCTAGGCAAATACATTAGAATGTTGTTTGAAAAGATTAACGTACCTCTCCTTAAAATTTTGTATATTGATATGGCTACGCAGTTGTTGTTCGCGTGAATTCATTTGTTTAACTTCACCTTCAACTAGGCAATCTTTAAGGTATCTAAACAAGTTCAATGGTTATTTATGACTACTTTTATTCCATTTCATAGCCACTTTAACCCCCAAATAGGGTTTTCGGCATGGCTTCCTCAATTCAAACTCATTATCGTCGACCCTTGCTTTCAAAAAATCCCATTCACATTTCAATATTCTTCCACACACTATGCCTTACGGCGTTTCCTTTGCAACATTAGGTGCAAATGCTAGTATAATCACACTGAAAAAATAAATTTCCCTCTCACAATCTTAGAGAAACTTAGAAGTCGCCCAACAAGCCGAAGAGTGAGACGATTTTGTCTTTTTACCATGGGCACTGAAGCATATATTTTGAGTTTTTATACCTGCATGATCGGATATATGGTAATCTCTCTAGAGTAAAATGTATTTGATTTTTTAATTTTTTTCATTTAGATAATAGTTTAAAAAGCGAAAAATAGCATACAGAGCTCACACTGATTCAAACTCAAAATGATCATCGTTCTATTGGTGTGATATTATTTCAGATCAGGTTGTTATCAATAATTCATTGAATCCTTCACATGATGTCTAGTACTCAGTTGTTTCTGAAAGCATGATGGGGAAAAACTATGAATTACATAGAAATAAAGAATCTTATAACAGGGAACATATGGATATTTCATTAACTTCTTCTTCATCATTTGACGAGGTTGGGAATATTCTACAAAGGAAGGATTTGGAGAACAAAAGGACAAGAATGAACTGTATTAATTTCTATGAATTGAAGGAGACAATATTCTTAACTAAGAATGTCGAATTTGCATATGTAGAAACCCTTGGTGAAAAGAAATGTTATCCAGGAAGACTCAATATCGATTCAAAAGAAAGTTCACTGGCTAATACACGAATAGATTATTCCTCGAGGTTTTTAAATCTATTTAAGGTTACAGATAAGGAGTTGAATACTCTTTATGGCATTTCAAAGAAAAAAATATGAAATGAAGGATGATTATAGAAAATGAAAGTAAGTCTTTTCTTATCCTCCTTTATGAAGGCCAATCAAGATCTTCAGTGTGTTAAAATATATGGCTTCTTATAGAAACATCATATGCAAACTTCTTGGGGCAACATTAGAGAATCACTGAAACAAATCTGCTGTCATGCATTTGAGGAATTCAGTGTAAAGGAAATTGAACAACTTGCTGCTCCTTGCCCAACAATTGTAATGTTGAGTGGTAGAGCAGGGAATGGTGAATAATTTGCATTCTCCATCGGTTTTCTTGATTCATCAGGGTCATGAATGCATGAACAATTTCATATTTTGCATGATGCTATTCTATAGGAATGCGGAACTTCTAACATAAATACATTAGATTTAGTTACTTTGGAGGAATTATTATTTTCTATAAAAGATATGTCCAAACCACTTCCAAAACTGGTATGAGGAGAGTGCTACTAGACCTTTTCCAAGAATGCATAGGGAGCATAATAAGTAATATCATTTCTTGGAGACAAATGAGCTCAATCCATTTGATATGATTTAACATCCGAGGAAAGAATTTGGATCTAGTGGATAATTGGTACATGTGGAAGCTATCAATCTTAGGAAAGAAAAGTATGACGATAATCGTATGACATTTCATAATCGACTAAGGCTACTCTTAGAAGAATGAGGTTATCTATGCTATATAGTTGCTAGGAAGAATCTATATGAGATTTAGTATCATATAAATATTTTGTTGTGGTAACTTCCATTGCTAGTGGAAAATTACTTTGCTACAATATCCTAGTTCTGGAAAAGCTATCTATAAACTGACTTTCTTGTGCCCTATATTTGTTTCCAGCAAAGGCTCTGGTTTGAGATTAGCTGTAGGATTTATTGGAAATAACTTGAGGGTTAGATTTCACCTTAAATATGGGTGTTTATGATGGAGATACTTTTGAAAGTGATCGAATTTGGCTCCGTGAAAATGTTAAATTGCTAATTACAAATCCAAATATGTTGCATATGTTAATATTGTCATCTCACAAACAATTGAGCATATATATATTCTATATATATATATATATATAATATATATTTTTTTTTTTTTAATCTCAGGTTTGTAATAATTAATGAATTTCATGCATATAAAGGAGCATTTAAATGTCACACTGCACTCATGTTGTGAATAATGCACCAGATATGTCATCACTTGCAACTTTTTCAAATCCTCGTGAACATGCCATGGAAATTGTTGATATGTGAGAAGTAGAAGTGGTGTTAGAGGATGGAAGTCCTTGTAGTTAAAATATTTTTCTCCTCTGGAATCCTTTAGTATGTTTGGATCATAAAAAACTAGCAATGCAAAATCCAAAGACACGAAAAGATTTCCAAAGTGTAGGGTTCACAAAGTTCTTATCTTATGCAAATGACTGTTCCTGAACACTGAAGAAATACATGTGTTGGGTTGCAATTTAAATTTTTTCTCTTAAAAAATTCGCATGCGAACAACAAAAGCTTGGTCACAGGTCACGATTGTAATCTCCAACCAAATACATGATCTTCACTGGAAGTGTAAATCACGACCTTACCTGAGGGCCATGCACATTCCATAGCTAGTCACATGTTAAAAATCATAGTGGGCTCCTCACTATGTTGTGAAATCACGACCAACGAACTCCCTTACCTCCATCACACGTGATAAAATCACTTCGCAATTCCTCATTGCGACCCCCCTTCACTCTTATTTACTGGGCATATGATCATTCCATCTACCCTCTCCTCAATTATTCATATCTGCAACACACATTTCTTCTTGTTTTATTTTCCCTTGGCCTTTAAATTTTTTCTCTCGACATCTCTTATAGAACTCTCAAGAAGGCATCAATCCTCCCTTTAGCAGTAAAATACAACGTTACAATTTTACACACCTAAGATCCAACCTAACTTGTTACTCTTATGCCAGAGGATTTTGTGCTCATAATGTGTAGGATCTATTCTTAATCACCCATTTTCTCTATATTAAATAACTCGGGTCATGCCTATCAATTTTGACCCTTCGATTTCAATTGTATACATGTGTTGATGACTGGATTTATGTGGTTTAACGAGAATCGTATGAGGTTTTTTATGACTTTGATGTCTTGATAGAATTATCTAAAGTTTTATCATTTTATTTTATCAATACATTTAAAAACTTTGTGCCCTTCTTGTGATTTGAAGTCCATTTCAGACAAGTACAAATCTATGAAACCCTTAGTATTTAGACTCACTATGCTTGTGAAATTCTATTGGCATAGCACCTATCCTATGGCAATTTGTAATTCACAATTTTATGCCACATATCCTCAAACTCAATCCTCACTAAAACTGGAACAAAAACCCCCAAATGTGGCCTATGCTGGCAAGGTGAGTTGCAATTAGGCCTAGTTCACAAATCAAATCTATAGTTCCTATCAACCCTACTCCTTGGAGATTTGACTTATGTTGTGGGAGGAACTTGCAACTACTCCTGCATATTTTTATCCATTAAATCGTAGGTCGCATTTGAGATTTGCAATGTGACTTCTATTTAAAGGGGTTGCTCAAACTGGATTTTTGATATGTGACTTGACTTGCAGCATGATAATGCATGATACCAATGAGTGGAAATAATTGCAAGTAATATAACATGAATGCGGCTGCAAGGGTCATATATCAATTGCATTGGGAGAAAGGATAAGAAAATGAGATGAAGGAAGGATAATATAATGTAATACATTATGATGGAGGTATTTATACATTGAGTGTAGATTAGTAATGACATATAAAATGAAACACAAAATATAATACACTTCAATGTGAATGGAGGAAACAAATACATTCAAAAGTTATCCAAGTGCTGCCATAAGAACATTTCAAACATTGTTTTGAAAGAAAGAAGCATTGTAAGTGTGTGTTTGATCTACACAAATGACAAACAATCCCTTCTTTGAAGCAAGAGATATAAGGGAAATTTTATTAAATTCTTTGTGGAGAGTATAATAAATGTGTTGCAAAAGAATTAAAGAGATAAAAAAAAAAATGCGTTGGAGTAACAAGCAATAACTACAATATTACAACTACCACATTAGCTTGATAACACATTTACTAATTTAAGTTGATTACTAAGTGTTGCGTTGAATTGATAACACAATTGCAGAGAAATTCAACAAGCACTATGTTGGATATGATGCAAAGCATGCGATAAAATATAGGAAAATCTTTGAGAAAATGGGTTGCAAAGGATATTTTATTGCATCACATGGCAAGAGGCACAATGACACTGAAAAGAGGAAACCTAAGGAATTCTAAATTAATGAAATTAACATCTAATGACTACAAACTCTTATTGATCTCACATCATTTATTGATCATTTTATTTAATGATAGTTTTTTCATATTTTGTTATAGTAAAGAGTTTTTATGTTGTATCCTACATATTATTTGTGTGTTTGTAGAATTGGAATTGTGGAGCAAGTGCTGCTTATTCACATATAAACACTTCATGAACACTCAATCTAAATCAATGGCAACAATTAGATAATAAACTCAACACTTGGGCCACCCAGAGTTTAATCAAGGCATCAAAGAATCTCTCGAGAAGTGAAACATCATGCACTATTTGCTTGTCATAATACGTCAAATGTCAAGATCATGCAAAAATTCATATGATAGTAAAACATTAGAAATTCAAGAATCATAAGGAAGGTCAAAAGTCATGAGGGTATAAAAAATGTCATTGTAGGTGAACACTCACCTCATTTGTATAAATATACCCTCATGCCTCATTTAGAAGGGAATTTAGCACTTTAGCTAGGCTAACTTTAGTTAGTTGTTTTGTGCTTAAGGAACTAGAGGCATTCAACTCTTGGAAGCTAGTAGAGTGAGTTGTGGTGAGGCTAGGGATTTTCTTTGGAAGATAGTATGAACAACCCATGTTCCACTATTGGGCTTGATGGTTTGCAGGACTTGTACTTGTATTTGTAGCAACATTAACATGAAGTTCTTTATTTTTATCATTAATTCCAATGATTTTTCATTATGGTTGTATTGATTGCCCAATATTTCCATTGTGTTTTTATGTGTGCTTTCACGTGAGCAATATGTCAGTGAACTAATTCGTGGCTTATGAATTGTATGCTTTCTTTGAATCCTTTCTTCCTTATTTCACGCTATGCCGGTAACTTATTGTGAACTAATTTACTATTAACTTCTCACACTCTCCTCTTCATGTATGTTTGAGATGGTTTTATCTCACTAATCATTCTTGTGGCATACTTATTTTTATTATTTTGTTTTTACATTCTTGTATCACATTTTGCATGTTATCAATCATGAGATGATATCATCCTCATTCTTCAAGCATTTCATTATTGTTTGCTCTCTAAAATCTCCACATTTGAAAACCAGGAGAAAAAACTACATGGTGGCATCCAATTCCACATGTCGGACTGGGATCCTATCCCAAACTATGTGAGGTGTAATTGGGACTTCACAACAAGGAGACACCCTAACTATTGGCAAGACATTTCCCCCCATCAACAGTTTCATAATTCTCTTCAATAATTACTTATTTTGGCCATATGGGTTATTATTCTAGTATAGTGGACAAAGAAATTGAAGAATATGGCACAAATAATGAAACTTTGATATTAGAGTCCTATTTTGACCTATAAGGCATTATAAAACATCTTGAATGATGAGGATTCCCTCACTAAGTCATACAACTCAGATAATGAAGGCATGGTGTAAGATGTTGAAGATACTGTTGCATATGACAGATAATTGTATGAGAGGATTCACTGTTGTTGGTCTTAAATAAAGAGGAGGAATATACATAAATTTGTGGTTGGTTGAAAAAAATGACTCCTTAATTAGTGAAAATGGTATAGGTAAAGAGACCGAATGAAGTTAATGAGGGTTGACATTCTTTTTAATGTTGAAGGCCAATCCTTTCTAATAGTTGATAATACAGGTCTCAATAAGGAGGCTGATTTTAATTATGTTTTTGATCTGGGTTATGAACTAATGCTGATTACTTATGATGGCATGAAAATTTGAGATTTCTTGAAGTTTTTATGTACTCTCTATGAAAGTAAAAAAATTTAAGAATGTGATGTGTACTAATAAGGTTATAGGTATCATGTATCTTGGCCCTAATAAGAAGGCCGATTCCATCGAAATGTTTAAATAGTTGATTTTGATGGTAATAACAGTATTTGCAAAGAAACCGACTTTCATAACTCTGTCAGTAAGGATTGCATATGGAGTTTTAACAAATTTCCATTGTAGGATGATAACCATGACTAATGTTCATATGTGCTTCTAAATTTTAAAGTTAGATCATGTATATATTGATTTGATGGTGATGTATAACCGATAACAATCCTATTAATGAGTGAACAACTACATGGAAACATGTGTGAATTCACTTAGTAAGAGGACCATTGATATATGTATTTTTATTTCAATTTATGAATTAATAGCTAAGTGTGTGTGGAAACACATGGGAGGAATAGAAGAATTAAAGGCTCAACTCACAAAATTGAGACTGATCTCAGGATCTATAAGGCATAGATAAATAAACTTAATAGGAAACCACAAGAACTGACAGACTGGAACTATCAACTGCAAGAATGCTTGCAGGATTTGACAAACTGGTTCAACCCTTAGAGAAGAGGAGTGATGATGGTATAAAAATACCTTGTAAGACTAAGAAGCAATGGAAACCTATTCGACATTGGTCATCTAGGGAAGATCACATAAAAAAAGACTTCCCCAATAGGCTAAAAAGGAAGGGAAACTGATTTTGTTATATATGTATATGCATAGTTGATGGTTGAAAGTACCATGAGTGTTGGAATTGGGACATGGAGTGATCTTTTTTGGACTACTTGTTGATATTATTGTGCCATGCCTTTAAACTTTAAGCTTGTGATTAGTTTTTTAATGATTGTGGAATATGCATGGCCATGTTGTTTTTTCTACAGTTTCTTTTATGATTGCGATTATGAATTTTATTTCCTTTTGTGATGCTACTTTATTTTTTTCCTCTTATATTTCCTATTGATTTTCATAACTGACCATCAAGTACATACTTGTGCATCTTGAATAAATTGTTGAGATGGCAAGGCATCCACTGATTCTCAAGAAAGGGACAACACATGAATTTCATATTGAGTATGAACATGATAATAAGTATAATGAAAACATAAGTGGTTTGAAAGTTTGTTGCATGAAATGAATGTAATAGCCAAGTAGGCTGGTTGAGTCCATGGAAGTGATGGACAATAGAAGGCAATTCTCTTAATCATAAACTTATTACATGTGTTCTTAATGTATTGAATACATGATTATGTTGTTGTATATAAATATGAAATTGTTAGTCTTGTCTGATAGAGTGTTAGGGGCCATTCAAATGGAAAGATGACCGCTCACGAATAACATCTATTGAACAAAAAGTGGAATTCCTTTTGATTTATGAGAACATGACTCTCACATTTTTCCCATAAAAAAAATTTTGCGAACACGGAAAAGAAAACTAGGAAGTATGGCCTGATTCACATAAATAGAGACATTGTGGTCTCTAGAACTATGTTGCATTGCGTAATGTGTTGAGTCATGTCTATATGTATGTATTGTACATGTGTATATATATGAATTGTACATGAGTATATATATCTACTGTACATGTGTATATGTATACTTTGAACTGTGCCACATGAACATGTACTATGCTATGTGTACATGACATTCTGTTATGTGAATGTTATGTTCTATAACTCATTTGGGGAAAGGTAGGTATGGAACTTTTTGTGCCCTTGTGTTATTTATTGTTTATGTCTAGAGGCAGGATAGCCTCTGAATTCCCAATGATAATATTTTATCGACAAAAGACCACTTGGTTTGTTAATGACTACCTAGGTTGGTAGTGCCCATATTTGTAGGGTAGTGAAGGGGCTTCAACAAGGGAATCCATTGGAAATCAACCCAGTGTGTGTTCGTGGTCAACGAGAAGATAAGGAAATAGGTGATTGTTGAGTTTGGTAATCGATCCAGTGTGTTTATAGGAGAAGAGAGGCCACTAGATGCTTACTGGTGTATGTAAAGCAAGTAACAAGGATCAAATTAAGATAAGTATTTCATCTAGTTTCTAAGTTTCTAAATTATGAACATAATTTAATGTTCTAATGTGTGATAGTTTGGGTTTTGATCTAACTGGATGTGATATTCCTATTCATGATGATTTTATATATGAGCTAATTTGACTCATTGTGACAAGAACCAAAATAGAAATGAAGATGTCACCCGATTTCTAAGTTATCAATGAGGTATGATATGAATTTATTGCAGTTCCATATGATGAGTCTAATGGAAATATAGGTTCTATGACGTAGGAATACATGGAATTTCCCAGTTTGGGGTGGTTGGAGATGAATGCAAGAGTCATAACAACAACATAAAATGAATTCAAGTATGTAGTAGTACAATGGTAGAAGATTTCAAGGATAGGGCCATTGTGAGGCATTAACACCAATGGTTCCAACTAACTTCCATAAAGCATGCTATGATTAGTATGTAGTTTTGAGGTAGGGGTATGCCTTGGTTTTGAGACCCTTTTGATGCAAGGAAACCTTTCCAAGTAATGGATCCCTTGAGGGATTGGGAAGCAAAGAAGGGGATGCTTGAACTTGGAATGTGAGTGACTCTATAGAAGGGGTGTGCCCGAATTTCCCTAGGGACTAGGAAGAAAAGAAGGGAAGGTTGTGAAATTGATTTTTTTTCAGTCATTAGTGCTAGTGTCTATGAGTCATCAGTGATCAAATGTACTCTTCCATGTTATTGATAGGGTCTTAGGTCAAATTGTTATAATTTCAAATAAGATTTTTAAATAAAATTTGATCATTGGTCAGTGTCTAGATATTATTACTTCTCCCTATATTTTCAAGGTCATAAAATGCCATCATGGTCATGCCATCACTCTTTGTGATAGGGCATCAAAAGAGTGTCTTGGTAATTTTTTTCATCATCAAATAATAATCATGCATATTGTAAAGGTTCATAGTTCCAAATCATGGTTTTACATATGCATTTGGTGTCATCATTAGGTCAGGTCATTATAAGTCATGTATGGAGTCATGTCATCACCATAGTCACCATCATGGAAGTTAGTAATTAGGGAAAAGTGAACTCAAAAAGATTTCAAAGGTACATGTACCCCTCATGGAGATGTAACCTTTCCAAATAAAGTTATAAAGTTGCAGTACACTACCACATCACATCATTTATCAAAAAGGACATGTGATGTCATACCATCACCTAAAGAAAAAATCATCTTTCAAGCTATCAAGAGACCATACAAGCATTCAAACACTTCTTTTCATATTCCCAGAGCTCTCCTCCACCATTGAGTTTCACCTCAGCCTTCAAAACTCTAATTTTCCATCACCAAGCCCTTGCTAGCAAGCACACAATGCTTTTGGTTTGGAGGTTAAAGGAAGCCACAACAAGGTTGATAAAAAATCTACAGGTTCCATAGACTCTCCAACAAGAAAGTATAGCCTCTCATCAATACTCTTGCAGTGATTTTCCTTTAGAAAATGATGAAATCCCTCTATTAGGGTTCTTTGCCTCGCTTTTGTTTTTTTTTAGTGTTTGCTTCATTTCAGTGACAAAATCCCTATTTTTCTTGCCATCACACCCTTATACACACTTAATACACCTCCCCCAACCATTTCCCATACTCATCTCCTTCATTTCCATCATTTTCCCAAAAAACCCTAGCCCATGCTACACTTTTGCTACATTTCTGGGTGTGGGCTGTGTTTTTCACTTTTCCCCTCTTTGATCTGAAAATGAAACTACTTGTATTTGGTGTTCAAGGTATTCATTTCCATAAAATTATATGTGCAAATTGTCTTACATGTCTTACAATTGAAACAAAGTGTTTTTGGTAAGTTTCCAAGTCTTATGTGTGAAGGAGTGTTATTTCCTTTTACTATTTAGTAGATTAAATCTGAAAAACATAGCAAGATAAAATCACATAATATAACACAACAGCTGATAAGGCAGTTTACCAATCCTGGACTACATTTGCTGGGTCCAAGGCCCCCAAATGGGCATGTCCTTGCTCTTATTAGATGCTCAAATTGGTTATAAACTGATAAGAAAGCCTAAACAAGAAAAATAAGTTGTGGAAATGAGTTCAGAACACAGAAAACAGTAAAGATTGGCCTCTTTTTCACCTCCAATCGTTAAGCATAGCCCAAAACAACTCCAACACTCCCTAGGCCCTAATGGCTCTCCAAGCTTCTCTGTTGAAAAAGTACCTGAAGATCAGCTCTGTTGATTTGCAACCGATACCATTGGCTCTGAAATGCTCATAATACCCTAAATCAAAAAAAAAAATCACTCTAAAAGGTTCTCTCTCGTGAAAGTTATGACTCCCAGAAGTTTTGTGCAATCTGGCCTAAAGAAACTCCACCAAATCCATCAAACACCACTTATCTGGAGTTAAATTTGGCATATGGTGCTAATTTTGGCAGTCCCGCCCAGAAAAACCGCTGGCTGGCCATAACCGTCAGCGGTAATTGCACATGTGACCACGGCTATCAGGGGTGGTTAAGTTTTCGTGTTGGCGATTGGCGTGATTGTCAGCGTATCCCGCGCATGTGACAAGTAGATCGGGCAACAATTACGGTCTGGCTAGTGGTATGGTTAGCGGAACCGCTGGCAAAAACCGCAGCATTTGACCAGGCTATGTGGACCGCTGGTAGGTAACCGCTAGCGATCTACCCCCAAACAACAATTACTAACTGTTTAAATACAACCGTGATCCTAATATGGTTAAGAAACAATTGTAGCCCGCTCGGTTAGGCTGTCTGATTGGCAGCGTGGAGACCCATGGTCGAATCCTGCAGAGCGCCAAAAATTTTACACTACCACCATTTCTCCAACCAGGGGCCATGTGGCAGCCTCCTGGCAGGCCACATGGTGCCCATTGATTGATCTACAATAACACAATCAATCTCATATCCAACCATAGAATGCCAAGTGTCAAAACATGATTGGCCAGCAGGGAATATTTCGTGAAATATTCCTAGAATATTATTTTTTTAATATTTGCCAAAGTCAAAAGTCAACCTCAATTAAACTGATTTTTAAAAGAAATTGTAAACTTCAAACTTGAATAACTTTCACATATAGTGCCAGATTTGAGTGCCATTCATGGATACAGGATCATATCGACAAGGCCTATCCTTTCGTTCTGGTTTCAACCAATTCTGAGCAATTCAAAATTTGAGCATCTTTTCCCACTTAGAACATGATCACCTGATCACACCTCCCAAATGGGAAGCTTTTGGACCCCAAAAGCCTTCAATTACCTATTAAGAAGGTGAGGGTACAACTCCCTCACCTTTTCCACCTCCATCCACTTTGCCTTACTCTGTTTGCTGCCTTTAAGACCAACCCGAACATAATCAACATTTCCCCTCCTTGAAGTGCGTGTCCTTCTATCAAGGATAGCATCCTCTTTCAGCTCATCCAAAAATTCTGGTGAGAAATCATCTATGGATGGCAACTGAATGTCACTTTCATGATCAACAGTTAAAGGAGTTTCATACAAATGTAAATTTTCCACATTCACAATGGAATACATTTTCATATATGAAGGAAAATCTAGTTGAAAAGCATTATTTCCAACTTGTTTAAGGATCTTGAATGGACCATAACGAATAGGCTTCAAATTTTTACCTTCTCCTTGCATTATTTCCTTACTAATATGCAGCCATACCTCATATCCTTCTTGAAACTTATGATCAACTCTATGTTTATCATGTCTCTCCTTGTACTTGCCTTGACTTTTTTCAAGTTGTTCTTGAACTTGCTGATGTATGAGCTAAATTCTTTCAATGAACATGTGAGCTTTGTCAATTTCACTATGCCCATCAATGGCAACATCCTTCTCAAGAATGAAATCTAAAGGTGTCTTAGGCAAATACCCAAAACAAGCTTCAAAAGGTGAGGTATTTGTAGAAGAGTGCTTGGCCCGGTTGTAAGGATGCTGAATGTAATGAAAGTGCTCATCCCAAAGCTTGGGATGCTTGTTGCAATAACCTCTCAAAAGATGTACAATGGTTCTGTTCACTACCTCTATTTGGTCATCTGTTTGTGGATGGAAAGCAGTACTCTTCTTCAACTTGGTGTCCATCATATTCCATAAATTGGACCAAAAATTCCCAGCAAACCTGGAATCCTGGTCACTAACAATAGAAGTAGGCAAGCCATAATGAACCCATACATGTTGAAAATATAAATTAGTAGTTTGTTCAGTACTTATAGTTTTCTTACATGGCATAAGAATACACATCTTGCTGAATCTATCAACTACTACATAAAGATAATCATGTTGCTTTCTAGATAATGGTAGACCTCCTACAAAATCCATAGAAACACTTTCCCATGGTCAAGAAGGTACTAGCAATGGCATATATAATCCAAGCTTCCTATTGCTAGGCTTGCTTGTAGCACATAATGAACAACCTCTAATGAAACGTGAAACACTATCTACCATGCGAGGCCAATAGCAATACCTCTGTAAATGTGCCACCATTTTTCTTACCCCAAAATGTCCAACAATGAGAGAAGAATGAGCTTCTCTCATGACACTTAGTCTCTCTCCCTGTGGTATACATAACTTGCCCATATGAAACAACAAATTATTATGCAAATGATAATCATTCTCCTCAACATGATTCCCTTCACTCAAGTTAGCATACACATCCTTAAAATCAACATCTGATGCATACTGTTCTATGTAGCTCTCATGTACAATAGAATCATTCTTAAGTAAAGTAGTAGCACTAATAATAGGCCTTGAAAGCATACCAACAACTCTATTGAAAATACCTTTCTTGTACCTTATTACCAAGTGAAATTGTGGTAGGAAGCCCATCCATTTGAAATGTCATGACTGCTGCAATTTACTTTGCGACTACAAGTACTGTAAAGGCTGATGGTCAGTATGAACAACTGTTTCTTTTCCCATCAAATAGTGTTTCCACTTTTTGATGCTTTGTACCAACGCATACAACTCCTTATCATATGTAGGATAATTCACAACAACACCATTAAATGTCTTAGAATGAGAACTGCACCCATGGCGTAATCACTAGCATTAGTATGAATCTCGAATCACTGTCTCAAGTCTGGTAATGCAAGAACTGGAGCTGAACTTATCTTTTCTTTCAAAGACTCGAAAGCTTTCTGTTGCTTTCCTCCCCATTAGAAAGCACACTTCACACTTGTCACTGCATGCATAGGGGCTGCTATGGGAGAGAAGTTAGAAATGAACTTCTTCCAATACTGAGCTGCACCCAAAAAACTTCTTACCTCTGTAATGGATTTGGGAGTAGGCCAAGTCACAATAGCTTCTACCTTAGAAGGATCAATTCTCAAAGCACCTCCTCCTACTATGTGTCCCAAATAAACCAAAGAATTCTTTCCAAATTCACACTTTGACATTTTAAGAAATAACTCATTTTTCTTCAAAATATCAAGTACTTTCTTAACATGCATGACATGCTCTTCTCTAGTCTTGCCGAAAATTAAGATGTCATCTAAGTAGACAATAGCGAAATCATCAAGAAAAGGACATAAGACATCATCCATTACCCGCATGAAAGTTGCAGGTGCATTGCATAAACCAAACGGCATAACAAGCCACTCAAAGAGTCCTTGTTTGGTTTTAAACGCTGTCTTCCAAATGTCACTTTCTTCAATTCTAACTTGATGATAATCACTATGTAAGTCTAACTTAGTGAAATATTTAGCATCTTTTAGCTGATCTAACAAATCATCTATCCTTGGGAGTGGGTAACGATTCTTTACCATTATTTTGTTCAATGCCGTGAAGTCCACACACATGCGCCAAGTTCCATCTTTCTTTGGAATCAACACTATTGGTGATCCACATGGTGAAGTGCTTGGTCTTATGAAACCTTTGTCCAACAAGTCTTTAATTTTGTTCTTTATTTCAACATTCTCCATGATAGACATGCAATACATGCCTATGTTAGGAAGAGGACAATCTAGATGTAAATGGATTTCATGCTGAATCTCCCTTTTAGGAGAAAAACCTGTTGGTTCCTGAAACATCTCATTATGTGCATCAACTACATCATATAAATCTGATTTAAGCTTGTAATCACAATTTTCAAGTTACTCATGATTCACATCAACCTTAGGCTTGATCATAAGAAGTACAAAACTCTTACTTGAATTAACTAGCCTTTTTACCTGTCCCGCATTTACCATCGCTATATTTTCCTTCTTGCGATGTGCTCTGACAATGTACTCCTTGTCATCTTTGAAAAGATGATATTTATTTTCATGGCGATGGAAGATTGCTTTCCTGTCAAATAAGTAAGGACTTCCCAAAACAATTCCTAATATATCAAGCGGTACTACATCAAGTTCAACTGTGTCAATAAAGTGTGCAGTAATTGAAAGTGCAGTATGCACTTTCTTGAGACTTGTAAGTTTGCATCCTCGCATATCCACCCAAATGGATAAGTCTTTGGACGTGTAATGGTCTCAAATTTAAGCTGTTTGACTAAGTCTTTTGATATGAGATTTTCTTGTGACCCACTGTCAAACAATGTGTCAATTTTTGTATGTTTTGAGACTACCCTCACATGGAACAATTCAATTCTTTCTTCCTCATTAGGAGCTTGTACATGAAAATTTGAAGTACTAGTGCTTGCTTTAGTTTCAGTTTCCTTTCCCTTCATACTTTTCAAACCCATGGATGCAATTTTGGTTTCATCCCCTGAATCATCACCTAAATCTTGAGGTGTGGTTGTAGTAGCTGTAGTTTTCTTCTTTCCTTTGTTTTTGTTAAACTGATTTCTTTTTTTAGGATAAAGTTTCCAACAATTTTTTTCTTCATGGCCTTCTTTTGAATAATGTTTACATATCACTTTCTCACCCTCCTTTCTGACAGATGCATTCTTTTTTCCTTTTCCCTTAAAGGTTTTCTCTTTGTTTTTCCCCTTAAAAGGCTTGTTTCTACCCTCATCAAAAGTGTTTTTCCCTCTAGTCTCTAAATGCGTAGCTTGTACACAAACTTTGTCTAGACTAGTAGGATTGAACATAAGGATAATATGTTTAAGGTAGCTGTGCAAACCACCTATATATTTCAGCAAAGTGTCTTGACTTTGTAAGTCTACCCGTAATAAGAGTGCTCTTCTCCTAAACTCTTGGGTGTAGTCTTGAACGTTTTGTCCCTTTAGTTGTCTAAAGTTTTGCTAGTTCATTATAGCCTTTTGTAAATGAGCAAGAGGATAAAATTGCTTCTTAATTGCAGAAATGAATTTAGCCCATGTTACATTTTTTTTTTTTCTACGTTAAGACTAACCTAAGCACCCACGGGGGATTTGAACCGGTGACCTATCGCAAGGAGTGCCTTAACAAAGCACCCATTCACCATCAATCCAAAGCCCCGTGGGAAATTCAGCCCATGTTATATTAATCTTACCATGTTTCTTAATTTCATCCTTGGTCTTGGCTTCCCACCATACCAATGCTACTCCATCCATTCTTAAAGAAGCTAACTGAATCTTGGTGTCATCATCATGTAAGTTCTGTATCCTTAAATAAACTTCCAACTGTCTTATCCAGTTGTCAAGTTTCTCTGCATTGACTTCACCATTAAACATGGGTAATTCAGATTTAACATCTAGCTTTAAAAATGGACTTTTTCCAGAAGATTTAAGCTTATGAGGTTGATTTACCGAGGTAGAGGATGACGATGTAGAGGAAGAGGATGACGATGGAGATGGTGGATCACCATTTCCTCCATGTCCTTTATTTGAATTATCATCACCTTTCTTTCCTCCTAAAGAGTTCTCTCCTTATTTCTGATGTTTAGACCCTTCTCTAACCAACCTATCATTCCTTTCCTGGTATAATATTCTTACCATCTCAGTCATGTCCAAAAAAGCTTTTTCTGAATACCCGTTCTTCTTCTTTTGGATCCATCTCTTCAAGAACTTCTCTTTCCCTTTCAGACATCCCTGAAACTTCTTCTGAGGCTATTGAGGGTGAATTAGAAGGTGGAGATAATGGCACCCTGGCCCTCCTTGGTTGAGGATTATCTTGTGCCCTAACCAATTGTCCTCTCCCTCTTTGAAGTTTAACCCTAGTAAGCATTAAAACTTGCAAAACAGTCAAATATATCTTTGCACAAAACTAATACTCAAAACTTGAGCTTTGATACCAACTGATCTAAAAATGAAACTACTTTTATTTGCTATTCAAGGTATTCATTTCCATAAAATTATATGTGCAAATTGTCTTACATGTCTTGCAATTGAAACATAGTGTTTTTGTTAAGTTTTTGAGTCTTATGTGTGGAGTGTTATTTCCTTTTACTGTTTAGCATATTAAATATGAAAAACACAGCAAGATAAAATCACATAATATAACACAACAACTGATAAGGCAGTTCACCCCTCCTGGGCTACATCTGCCGGGTCCAAGGCCCCCAAATGGGCATGTCCTTGCTCTTATTAGATGCTTAAATTGGTTATACAGTGATAAGAAAGCCCGGACAGGCAAAATAAGCTGTGGAAATGAGTTTAGAACACAGAAAACAGTAAAGATTGGCTTTTGTTTCACCTCCAATGGTTAACCATAGCCCAATACAGCTCCAACACTCCCTAGGCCCTTATGGCTCTCCAAGCTTCTCTGCTAAAAAATTACCTTAAGATCAGCTCTGTTGACTCTACAACCTATACCATTGGCTCTGGAATTCTTAGAATACCCAAAATAAAAAAAAAATTCGTTCCAAAAGGTTCTCCCTCGTGAAAGTTATGACTCCCAGAAGTTTTGTCCAATCTGGCCTAAAGAAACTCCACCAAATCTGTCAAACTCCACTTAATTGGAGTTAAATTTGGTATATGGTGCTAATTTTGGCAATCCCAACAAGCGAAACCGGCGGCTGACGCTAACCATCGGTGGTAATTGCGCATGTGACCAGGGCTATTAGCGATGGTTAAGTTTTTGTACTAGCGATTGGCGTGATTGTCGGCATAACCCATGCATGTGACAGGTAGATTATGCGGCAGTTACAATCTGGCTGGCACTATGATTAGTAGAATCACCGGCACCAACTGCGGCATGTGACTAGGCTATGTGGACCACTGGCGGTATACCCCCAAACAACAACTGCTTACTGTTTAAATACAACCGCGAACCTAATATGGTTAAGAAACACTTGTAGCCCACCCAGTTGGCAACGCGGAGCCCCGTGGTCGAATCCTGTGGAGTGCCAAAAATTTTACACTACCACCATTTCTCCAACCAGGGGCCACATGGCGGCCTCTTGGCAAGCCACGTGGCACCGATTGATTAGTCTACAATAACATAGTCAATCTCATATCCAACCACAGAATGCCAAGTGTCAAAACATGATTGGAAAACAAGGAATATTATGTGGAATATTCCCAAAATATTCTTTTTTATTATTTACCAAAGTCAAAAGTCAACCCTAGTCAAATTGATTTTTGAAGGAAATTGTAAACTTCAAATATGAATAACTTTCACATACAGTGTCTGATTTGAGTGTCGTTCACGGCTATAGGATCATATTGATAAGGCCTATCCTGTCATTCTAGTTTCAACCAATTCTGAGCAATTCAAAATTTGAGCATTTTTTTCCACGTAGAACATGATCACCTGATCACTCTTTCCCTCACCCATTTCAAGAATTTCCACTTCCCAAGTATCCCTAACATCTACCCCTACCCTCTATAATTTACCTAGAATTTTCCCTAATCTCCATCCCCTTAATTCCCTTCCCTAAACTGGATGCCCTTTTTTCCCCTTGTTTTCCCAATCGTACCCTACCCTTCCCTCCTATCAAATTAGGGTTTTATCAAGCATAAGGAAAACCATGGACAGTGAAAAGAAGGAATATAAAAAAGGAGCGAATTTATCCATATATGAGCCAACTCATATGTAGGATATAAATGCTTCACCATTCATCAAAAAATAATTTGAAGAAGTAGGCTACCTATTGTTTTGTGAGAAAATACAAGAGGTGGGCTGCCATGCTAAGTTGACTAGTATTTTTGCCACCAATTTCAAGAGGGATAAGATCACCATAATAGGGATGGATTTCATAGTATGAACAAAGGTCATAGCTTCAACCACATGTATCCCTAACCAAGGAGAAATTTGGTTTAAAGGGATGGATTTGGATATTGAAAACTACAAAGTCTTCCTGAAACCACACTACAAAGATTCTCCCACTCATATATTTCCTTCAAGAAATTATTTGATAGATATGCTCCTTTGTTGAAGGTGACTATGAAGTGTTTTATTTGTGAAGGAAGTTTTTCTAGGTTGTATCAGTATCACATAAGGTTTCTATTGTATTTCACTGCCATCAAACCATTAAACCTACCCCATTACTTATTCAGGAGCCTAGTCAAGATGACTGAGAAAGTACAAAGGAAATGGAGAGATCATCAAGCAAGTTTATTTCATCATGGTTTGGTCAAAATCATAGTTCTTTATCAACTTTCACAAATTAACATACCATGGGAGACATTCATGTAAGCAGCTTCTCTTATGCCTACCACTAGTCAACCTAATGGTCAAAGCACTCCATTAGCACCAACTAGGCCACAAGAGGTTGGCTCATCAAGTAGGCCATTAGTGAAAAAGACACCTAGGGAAGAGATTACAAAGACTTATAACAGAGGTAAAATATTGGTGTTTTCCCCTGAAATAGTTGAGATGCCTAGACCTGGAACTAGGGCTGAAGCTAAGATGCTTCCTAGGAAGACTATCAATGAGGAAAGAGTTCAACCTAGCACTATGAGACAAGAGATATCAGAAAGAAAAAATGATGCACCATTGCATAATGGAGAGCATGAACCTTTAGATGTTGACATGTATGACCTAACAGATCACAATGCAGACAAATCAACTGAAGAAATAATTAAAGAAAAAGAGGCAGAGATCAAAGATCTCAAAGATGATATTTCCAAGGCAAACTTCATGATATCCTTTTTGCAAGAAGAGAACATGCAACTCAAAGTAAATCAATTATTGTTGAGAAAACCTGATGGAGATAATCCCTCATCCAGTAAAGAAAATTTGGTGGTGGAGAAGGATAAGGACAAGGCCATCATAGATGTGGATCAATTAGAGGACAAGGAAGTTCAGGTACATCTACGGAGGCCAAAGACAAGAGTAGTAGCAAGAAAGGAAGGACATCAAAATGAGTCATATCCTCCTCAAGTACACTAAAACCTAGATGATACTATAGCAACAGAGATTTATAAGGACAAATAAAACTGGCTTGGGAGAATCATGAACACCTGAAGAAGCTACTAAAGAAGGCAAACAAAGACACAAACTTGCAAAGGAACATGTCAAGGAATTATTACACTAGAAATTTGATTTGCAAAATTAGGGTTAGGAACATGAAGAGAAGGCTCAAGAAAACCATAATCAAGCTCAAGAAGAGAGATAACCTAAATTTGCTAGCTGATGCATCTCTAGTTGTCTAAGCCATGACTAAAAACTGAAGAAGCATAAAATTTTGGGAAATTTTTGGCAAATTTTGAGTTTTTGGTTAATTCTGGAAATTTAAATGTACAAAAGCATAGCATGGCCACGCTACGCTTATTCTTAGAGAAGCCAAATGAGGAATGAAAAAATGTGTGGATATATTATGACCTATACATTACAGATATATACTTGGTCTCTCATGTTAGCTCACAGTTTTGAAAAAACAGGCAAAAAATAGCAATTTTTCATGTTTCTGTCACTATTTTGGACCCCACGATGTGCTTCTAGAGTAGCCTTGGGAGATTGAATTTGTAGGTGCCTTGGAGGTGGATTTTTGCAAGCTTGAAACTTCATAGGCCTAGTGGACATCCCCAGCTACAGTAAAAACCTTCATTTCAGCTTGAAGATGCATCAAAATCATTCAACCAACCTTCAAACTTTCACTACACTTCTGTGCTTGCACACTGGCCTTCTACAATTTTTGCCATGCTTCTGTAGAAGAGGCCTATTTTTGAGTTTTCATGGTCAAAAGTCAACTTTGGTTGATGTAATTAGTGTCAAAATATTTTTACCTGATGTAGTTGAATATTATAATGATGGTTAGAGTGGATATTTTGTAATTAAATGCTTTCAAGTCAAATTCAAATTAGTTTATGTAAAAGAGGAAAGTAGTTTCTAACTAGTCATGATGTGGTAGGGATTAGGTAGGAGTAGAAAATCAGTTCCTAAGAAGGAGGATTCGATCCCTGAGAGGGGGAATGTTTTTTTACATCTATATGTATTCAGAATGAACTCATAGAGGGGGTTGGATTCCTAAAGCTCATCTCTTGGACGAGTGTACTAGACATTTTTACAGAAATATATGCAGTTGCAACTATTTTCATGGGATTGTTGTGATGTGATTTGTGGCATTGTGTTTCTTCAGTTTTCTTTATGCATTTGGTGATTAAGTATTTCTAGCATCCATATATATTCTTCTTGTGATTATCTCTTAAGTTTTAAAGTAGATTTCATGATCAATATGTTTTGTTTTGTTTGAGTTTTTCACATAAGTATTTTCTCTTCGAAGAAAATGAATTCATACTTATATGCTCATTTTGTTTCTTCTTTTTCCCTCACCATACTACAATAACAAATTTACTTTGTGCCACCAATTATATCTACCTTTCCCCATCTTATCTTGGCAACTGATCATTTGGGATACTTGACCTAGTTCTCAGACCTAATGCTTCTGTCCAACAAACCCTAAATCACCCCCTACTGTGCTAAATACCTAGCCTAAGATCTACATATTATCTAGTCACTTCCATTGACTGTGAGATTGTTTTTGAGAGAGCCTATTTGATTTGGTAGGGCTAGCTACCAAGTCCAAAGTTGGTTTGAGGTTACCTCCTTGGCTTCCTTTCTCGGCCTTGGGACAATGAGGGGTGCTAACAATTAGCACAGATGGTTGGAAATCAAAAGAACCTTGCGGGTGTGCCTAGAAAACAATGAGTCAAGAACTATTTGTTGAAGGAATAAGGAGCGAAAGATGGAAACATTAGACATTAGAAGAAGGAAATACTCTAGAGAAAGGGAACAAAACCAAGTTGGATTCAACACATGTAAATTATCAAAAAACTGCAAAGAGGACCATTGGAAGATGACTGAATTATAAATTGATGTTTACCATTGATTCAAATTGGATCCATGAAAATTATTAGAGTTCTATGACTATATCAAATCATGAAAAACTTCAAAAACTTTTGAACAAAGAGCTATCAGGAAGACCTTTGGATAGTGGCAGTTTGTAGCCAATAAGGAACGACGAGGACCTTGGTCAAAGCGCACTAACCAAGGCCCATGGAGACGGCGTAGGACACAAACTAGTAGTTAGCAAGTCCGGATTGGAAAACGAAGGCAATTTCAGATGCATGATTAGTGTTGCGTTGGGAAAAACCCCTCGAAATGGAAAGGCCTCGAGTGCTCAATCACAAGGAAAAGTTGAAAACTGTGGGAATAGTGCTAAAGCAAAAGGCAGGTTCCGCGCTCCAAAACCAACGGAATATCCGAGGCATGTTGGGCAGTGAATGGATTTGGCAAGAGAACGAGCGATTGCGTACATTGCACGATGCATGTCCAATGAATGAGAGAGAAAACCGCCTCTCATTGCGGGCTAACGGTCGAGCAAGTCAACTGCGCAATAAGAGTGAACACCGTAGCATCTGGGGGCTCCAGATTTGATGGCAGAGATTGCGTCCGATGAATGACTAAATCTGGAGGGAGAATTAAGTTGCGACGTATAAAAGTTTGAAGTCCGATTTGACTGCTAAGTTGGAAGATGAATCATTACACAACGTAACCGAAATACTGTGTTTCTCTTACTATTTTCCATTTTCCAGTGTCTGTGTTTTTTCCAATCTGATCGATCCGTTGCCTAAGATAACATAGACACACACCATCACATGAGTCTGTAATACCTTTATTCATTAATTAAGTAACTGAGATCACCCACGAGTGATTTTCAGATTAATCATATCCTTTTTTTGCTTGCTGGTTGAAGAAAATGTATATAAATTTGTAAATACTACGTAGAGTTGTGTATATAAATATCCATGAGATAATATATATTTTTTAATATTGTATTTCATGCTGTATAATAATAGAGAACACCATGGATAGTGGCCCCCCAAGGAGGAGGGGTTTGTGAAAAACATAGTTATTTTCTACTTATGAAGGCATTGTCAATATTTCATGTGTTTTATTTACAAAATAAAATGGGTTGAATCAAGAGACACAAATTCTAGAGGCTAAGGAGAGTTACTTGCTTGGGATGTTAAGATTTCCATACAACTGAAAATTTAAACTGTTTATGAAATCCATTAAAGGTTGGTTGGTGCATTATAAATAGGTTGGGGGATTTTGAATTTATTGCGTTGAAGTAGAAGGACAAGAGCCATGATTCCTTGGAGGAATTGAAAAGAAAAAAGGACAAAGATTTATGAGGATGGATTGTGTTGATAATAGGGAGATAATTGAAGTCAACCACTATGTAGAAGAAAAACAGAACTGGGAAAAAAGAAAGGATTCATCCGAACAAGGGAGTGCAAGAAATGGAGGAAGGAAGAAAAAATAGAGCATATCATGCATATGTATGATCACTCAAAGACACACCACTGTGAGCAAGGGAAGCACATTAGACAATAGAGGAAAATATGCACATATCGCTAGTTTGGAGGTAGTAGAAGAAATCAATAGAAAAGGAAGAGTTTTTCACGTTGTTCACACTTAGAAAAGGTACACATATTTGGTTGAGCAACAAGAGTAGATGAGTAATTCTCTTAAGGCGAGGATAAATCTCAGGATACCCTAGGGGGTTGGAGGGTGGAGATGGTCTTCTCCAGATTCCCTTGATAATGTGGGGTAGAGGTTTAGTCGTTCGATTCCTTGTAAGAGGATTTTTGGAGTCTCCTTTTCTTATTTATCTAGTTTTCGAAGTGCGTTCTAGATTCCCTCTTTTTGGTGGAACCACTGTGTTACATGTCTTTAAGGTGGAGGTGAAGCCTCTGGATCCCTTGGAGCTTATTAGTTGTTAAACAAATGAAGCAGTGACATCATGCCTCTAGATTCCCTATGCATATTATTATTTGAAAATTAGTTCGTGGGTGGATGTGGGAGAGCTTTTGGAACCCCTGTCTCAACCAGTAGTTGGTGTTTGATCCCTTGAGAAAAAATACCTCAGCCTCTGGAATTTGGATTGGTGGTGACAACCACAAGCAAGGATTGGATACAACTCATATATGATTGGGTGGAGAGTTGTTGTCCCTAACTTAGTTGCTCAATTTCAACTCAATTATCTCCATATGTAAAATTTCCTTGAAGTTTATGTTATGTTGTTAAGCTGATTTTCTAATATGGCATGACAGGTTCGTTGTTTATTTTTGGTTATGAGAATAAGTTCTGGAAATTTATTTCAAATAAGAATATGAATGACTGGTTTTTATTTAAAATATTTTATGTAGGGAAAGGAAACATGTACATTTTGATAAATATTTATGTTAGTGTTGTATGCAAGGAGCATTTGTAACTGTAATGTTAGTATGAGAGAACATACAATGAAAGAACATAAACTTGTATCCATTTAATTAACCCTTAAAATTGACCAATGCACTGAACCATTGAGGGTTCATAGGCATAATATATATGTACAAAGAAACCTGTATCATCCTCATGGTATCGGTAATTTATTGGCACAATCGATATGGAGAAGTGTATGGACCTCCTTGATAGAAATGTAAGAATATGTGGAAGTTTTCATACTAGTCATTGCAATGCAGAAGGCAAGTACGTAAAAAATCAAATAAGCATGCATATATATACTTATATAAATATCACTAAATTAAGTGTCGAGGTTTTGGAATTGACACTTAAATTTCATAACCATGGTTATGGTGGCAACAAACTGCTACGTTAATGGTAAAGGGTTGAACTATTTCCAATTGGGATGGCCCTGTAATGTTATACTAGTCTAAATATTGGTGCTAAGAGGTAATAGACACACATGTGTGGTAAAATAAATATGCATATAGGCATAAATCCCTTATATAATATATATATATCTTTTATATATATATATATATGCCCGATGATGTTTATTTAACTAGTCTAAATATTGTGCTAAGAGGTAATGGCCACACACATGCATGTATATATATATATATATATACACATACATACATACATACATACATACATATATGTCAATGAGCATTAGGATTGGAGTTCAATTTCATTATGCCAAATCAGAGATTTAAGCCCCAAGGTTCAGGTCATAGAACCCAAATAACCATTAACGATGGTCTAGGGTGAAGGAAAATAAAATTGGATGGTGAATATTAGCTTGTGAAATTTCCAGTTAACGTAAATTGTGCTACCCCACCACCCCCTTCTAACTTCACAGGAAGGGGGGGAGGTGCTATTGGATATCGCCCCTTCAATTTCCGAATAGAAGGAGAGCTGTCAGATGAATTCCCCAAAACCATGAAAGGGAACTATGATCGTGCTACCCCCCTATGATGTCAGCAGGAGGGGGGGGGGTGGTAGAGAAATCATTAACAATTGTTGGATTGGTTTGTTAGATGTGAGTTGTCGGATGGTGGGGCTGCATTTACACATAGAATTATATATAATTATATATTCCCTGTAATGCTTATACTAGTCTAAATATTGGTGCTAAGAGGTAATGGCCACACACAGGAATGGTTTATATAGCATATAGGTGTAAACCCTTTATAAGGCATGACTGAATATATATATATTATATATATATATATAATATATATATTAATATATATAATATATATATATATCGATGAGCACTAGGATCGAAAGTTAGGATTGGAGTTAAAGTTCGTTGCGCCAAATCAAAGGTTTAAGCCCCAAGGATCGGGTCATAGAACTGAGATAACCATTAGCCATGGTCGAGGGTGAAGGAAAATCTCATTGGATGGTGAATATTAGCTCATGAAATTGCTAGTGGACATAAATTTTGTTACCTCGCCACCCCCTTGTAACTTCTATTGGATATCAACCTTTCAATCAATGAATGGAATGAGAGCTATCAGATGAATGCCCCAAAACCATGAAAGGGAACTATGATTGCGCTATCCCCCTCTGAGGTCAGCCGAAGGGGGGGTAGGGAAAGCATTGACAATTGTTGGATTGGTTTGTTAAATGTGAGCTGTGGTATGGTGGGGCCATATTTACACATATAATTATATATAATTATAACATTGTGGGGGTCGTGCTCCAGGTTATGGACCATGGATTAAATCTACTCAATATGGACCATTGGATTGCAAATGGTGGAAGGCTAATATATATATATATATATATATATAATATATATATATATATATATATATATATATATATATATAAAACAAACCACACATGATTATGGAAGGATAGCACAAGGTATGTGGCATCAAAGTGCACCCTATGTCCAAGTGATGTGGTAGAGTAGTGATGTATCATGTGGGTGCCACATGGTAGAAAAAGAGGAAAGACTCGTTGAAATTAATAAAACTTTAGAGGACCATAATTTGTGATCTAGGAGTCCAAATTGGATAAAACCTTATATCACTTGAAAAGTCTCATCGAGACGAGTGCAATGGTGACATCCAATTTGGGTTTTTCAAACTCAGAGAAATGTCAATTGTTTTTTTTACCCCATTTGTCTAACTGTACTAGGGAAGTTGGGTTATCATAGCGAATACATTCCTAAGGTTAAGGGGGTGTGTTTACATAATAGGGAATTTAACATTGATAAACCATGTGGCTAAAAATTATTCCTAAAGAACTAACAATTACATAGGGTGGAATCCATGTATCTTAGTAGATGAATTTCTTTTTATATGGTCATCAATGATCATTTTTGTGAAGTAAAAGTTTTTGTGTGCAAGTAAAAAGGGAATAAGATTAAATACCATAGAGAAGAAATCCCAAGTGAAGACATAGATGTGAAACTTATTGCAACCAAAAAGAAATATTGGCGATAGTGCATGTTGAATTCTTGTTGCAATAACTAAGATAGAAGCAAGGGATATTGGATATTGTAATAATGGAGATTGATGCAGGAGCATTCAACCCAAGAGAAAATCTTTGTATTTTAGTAGACATAAGGGGGTCATGTGTTTTAAGGAAGTTGGATTCCTAAGTGTTGAATTAATGTAATATTTAGGCTTTTGAGTGAGTAGGATAGGAATTAATTAGATAATGTGAGATATTTTGTAAATGCTCTCGAATGAAGGAGAACATGACTGGTTAATAATGACATGAGAGTTGGAAGTCAATTATAACTCTTAAGGTAGTTTCATGATTTGAGGAACTAGAGAGGATTATTAGGGATTAACTGGAGTTAGAAGTGGACATAGAGGACATTTAGGAGTTAGTTTGGTAGATTAAGGATTGGAACCAGAATTAGTTCAACAAAACCTTTCTGGTATAAATGTAAGCCTACAGGCAGAGTGTAGGAAGAGGCCACTGATATTGAAGATCAGGCCTGAGAGATAGAGGGTCTCGATATGTAATCAGTTGTTTATATTTATATATACAAGGTTTATTCTAGAACTGTATAGATGTGTGAAATGAATATTGAATGATTGAATTACGTGAAAGTTGTGTATTCTGTAACAGAGGTTGCAGTCAGAGTTCTGTAGAACTACACAGAGGAGAAGAAAAACCCGAAACCACAAAACATTGAAGAAATGACGAAAAGTCAAAGTTAGGAGACAGATGAAAAGTGAACACACAGGAACCATGGGATCTCGAAGATCAACGGACAAGGTCAAAGGAAATGAGTGGCCAAGATTAAATCGAATAGGATTGGGTTAAGGAATCAACGGTGGAGATCAACTAGAAGTGTTGGTAGAAGAGGAATCTAGAGGAGTCGTCACAGCTATCGATGGTTGAAGATCTACGATCATCGATGTGAACAAGTCCAAACGTTAATAAAAAAGAAAGGTGGGGTTATAAGAGGAAGTGGTATTTTGGGCGAGGTAGAAACCATAAGTGGTAAAAAGGAGTGGTCACCTAATTCCACTAACCGAGCGACACGTAGCAACGGAGGAGAGATAGAGAATCTTTTTTTTCGGGCGGGTATTCTCTGTGCTTGTCGTCTACCCGAAATCAATGTCAACCATCGGATCAAGTGTGATAGATTAGCGATGGAGGAGTGTCGTGAAAGTTGTGCATTCGAAGTCCTTGTAAACCATTGGATCAAATGGAGGTGATCAACGATGGAGATCGGGCCGATTAGAGATCAGAGAATGGAGAGCGTAGTGGGAAGGAGATGTTTTTGATGTGCGGACCCGACGATTTATGAATGCGGTTTCATTCTTTTTGAAGTCTAGCAAGGGTCGTGGATTGGCAGAAAAGGTAAGTTTATGAATGTTTATGTGTATTTCTATTATAAAAGAATTATAATAGAAATAAAGCACCGAGAGAGGGTTTTGTGGGTAAGTTTGATATAACAAAGCAAAGCATGGAGTTTGATTATATGGGGCTTAAGGTTTAAACTAAGGTTTATGAGGGTGAATGAGTCCCGATAGAAAGGAAAGGATGGATTAAGGGTTAGACTTGGTTAGTCTATAAATTATTCTGCAGAGATTAAGAAAGGGGCCTTAACCATATTCTAAATAAATATTTGACTCCTTAGAGAGTTAAAATTCTTGGGACAAATGTGCTTATGCATTTGACATGCATACTGTGGGTGTAAGCGGGGGTAACCCTGCATCATTTTGGTATCAGAGCAGAATTGTAATTGAAACAATAGGTGTTAAAACAGAACAAAGAAATTCTATGTGAAAGAATTGAGAACAAAGTTATGTTTTAAGATGTTTATGTAGGTAAGGAAGGATCAATTTCTAATATGATAGAGAGTAGGCACAGAGGGGTGATGTGTAGCAGAACTTGCAGATGCAAGAAACAGAGGACAATCCATTCACGGTATAGGTGGAATGGTGGAACAATATGATGCAGAGATCTTGAAGGTGAGGTGATATGTTCTGTTTTGATTTGAGAATGTGTGTTTGTACATTGATGCATAGATAAAAACAAAATAATGTGAGAAGGTTGCAACATCTATAGCAAGGAGTGCTTGAATTGGTTCCAGAGGAAAGAACCAGAGAAATGCTAAGAGACTGAGCTCAGAAGAGAGAATCTTAGTAAAGCATATGTAGCAAGAAGGAGACTTGCAACTGCAGAGGTAGTGTTGCAACTCACAAAGGCAATTCCACAAAGGATGTGGGTAGAATTGCTAAGGGATGAAAAAGCTAGTAAGACTTTCTAAGTGAAAGAAGAGGTGGTCAGAACCAAATATTTCATTGTGATTGAAATACAAGAGGACAATTATGTTCTTAAGAGGTGCAGAAGAGTTGAAGCTTAAAAGGAGTAGAGAAAAGTGCTCAAAAGAGGTTCTAGATATAGAGAAACAAGTGCTTGCCAAAATACCAAGTACAGAGGAAAACTTGGTGAGGTAAGTTACAACAAGGAGGACTTGTTATTGCAGAGGCTTTAATGCAACTTATAGTAAGTGAGTAAGGAGCTCATGAAGATAGAGAAGAAGAAGATGGCTACTGATAGTCATAACAGAGGTTCTGAGGAAGACCACAACAGAAGAAAGAGTGAAGAAAGAGGATGCCAAGGAAAATGGCAAGAGGACGAGTCAAGAGAAAATTGACAAGGAAATTATAGAGTTAAAAGAACAACTCAATCCATTAAGGAGAATACTTGAGGAAAGCCAAAGAATAGGTTGGGCCTTGAGGTAGAAGCTAGTGAAGTGGCATAAGTTGTAGAGAAGGCTACAACAGAGGCAAGTGAAGTGGCTGATGGAAAAACTCAAAGAAGCCGAGTTAGAAATGGAAATAGAAGTTTCTATTTGTGAAGTAGAACAGGGTGAAGTTTTGAGTGGATATGAAGACTTGAAGACTGAAATTTCAAGTGAGACAAAAAGGTTACATGATTTTAAATCTGAAAATTTGTGTATATTTGCAGGTGAAACATGTAAAGAAGGACAATTTGTTGATATTGTCATAAAGGAGGAAGAAGACAAGCAGAATCTAAATTCTGTTATGGAAGAAGATGAGATAGATAGGTCTCATATACAGTTGGGGAAAGATATCACGCAACCAAGTGAAAGGCTTGAGGAGCTTAAAAAGGAGACCATCGAAGAATTTCTGAGTCATAAAGAGAAATTGGAACAACAAGGAGATATGATGGTTGAAACATCAAGTGGGACCACAGGGTCTTATGTTTTTAAGACTGATAGTTTTTCTGTGGATGCAGAAAAAATGTAGGAGAATATCAATGAAGATGGCGAGAAAAGGATATCTCTTGGAGAAGGTAAAAAGCAAGAGATTAAAGGGAAATTTGAAGAAGAGACTATGTTAGCTGAAAACACAGTAAAGGATCATTAGTTCACTATGATGATATGCACAGTGGAAATAACCATGAAAGCTATTGAGACAGTCAGTAAAAAAGAAGGACATCTACTGAAAGATGTTAAGAAGGAAGAAACCTATGCAAAGGATTTAACCTTGGGAGAAAGGAAATTTGATGATTGGTCACTAACAGAGGAGGTTTTTGCAGAGGAGAGCAATCTTTTGAAGCTGTCAAAATTATGGAAAAGTATCTTTCAGAAGATGAATACTTTGGAGTAAAGGATAGGGGAGAATATCCCTTGAATGTGGAAGGCAACGACTTATTGCAGCAAAAAGAACTTAGTAATGAAACTGTTACCACACAGGGACGATTACTTGTGGGAAAAATAGATGAAGTTCAGTTTGAAGAACTGATATGTGAAACAACAGTTGAAACTATTGAGCCTTGTAAATTTCAAATTGACAATTCATTTATAAATGTAGGGATTATAAGTGATGATGAAGTACTTGCGAAGTGTCACAGAGAAATTGCATTGCTGGAGTATTTGTTGGAAAATTCAGAGTATGACAATTTGATTGCAGAGGAAGAAGTTCACTACAGTGAACAAGGACAGAAAGACGTCATTAGAGCAGATGGTGTGGAGGAGAGACTAGTTGATAGTCTCATGAATCCTTTTGAGAATTCAAAACAACATACTGATGTGTTGACAAAGGAGAAAGAAACAAAGCATCAAACTGAATTGTTTCCAAAATAAGATAAGGCACAAAAGCCTTATGTTTTTGATTTTAACAAGTGTTTTGTGAGTGCAGGTTTAGTTGCAGATGCTGGAGGAAATTTGGCACAAATGAGCAGCAAAATAAAGATGAAAGAAGAAGATTCTGTGGAAGAATTTAATCCATGGAATAGAGATTCTCAATTGCTGGAGAGAATGCTAGAAAGTCATGATTCAATGCAGATAGAAATAATCATGAAAGAGGGTAAGGATGAAAGGGAGGCAGTGAGCGTAGGAGTCAAAGAAAAAGTTGGAGCAAGAGTAAGAGAAAAAGTAAACCAACAACTACAAAGTGGGAGTAACCTACAACAGTTTGAAGAGTTAGTGGAAAACAACAACAACTTGAAGCAAAGAGAAAGTGGAAGAAGTAAGAGGCATAATATGGACCAGTCCAAGGATGAACTGGAGACAAAGATTGAAGAATTATGGTAGTTGATGATGAAATAGTCCATGTGGAGGAAATTGATAGCAGCAAGAAGGAGGATCAATCATAACTTGAACCTGATTCACAAGGAGAGGAAGATGAAACAGAATACAACAGACATACAACAACAACAAAGGTGCAAGGCATTTGGGCAGCTACAAACTAAAGTTTGGGACCCTGGAGGTTTTCTATCAACTTATGAAGACACATGATCAAGAGATCATGAATATTTTCTACTTTGGGAGTCTGATGTAGGAGCATTCAACCTAAGAGAAAATCATTGTATTTTAGTAGACATAGGGGGGTCATGTGTTTTAAGGAAGTTGGATTCCTAAGTGTTGAATTAATGTAATATTTAGGCTTTTGAGTGAGTAGGATAGGAATTAATTAGATAATGTGAGATATTTTGTAAATGCTCTCGAATGAAGGAGAACATGAGTGGTTTGTAATAACAAGAGAGTTGGAAGTCAATTATAACTCTTAAGGTAGTTTCATGATTCAAGGAACTAGAGAGGATTCTTAGGGATTAACTGGAGTTAGAAGTGGATATAGAGGACATTTAGGAGTCAATTCAATAGATTAATGATTGGAACCAGAATTAGTTCAATATAACCTTTCTGGTATAAATGTAAGCCTACGGGTAGAGTGTAGGAAAAGGCCACTAATATTGAAGATCAGGCTTGAGAGACAGAGGGTCTCCGTATGTAATCAATTGCTTATATTTATATATACAAGGTTTATTCTAGAACTGTATAGATGTGTGAAATGAATATTGAATGATTGAATTACGTGAAGGTTGTGTATTCTGTAACAGAGGTTGCAGGCAGAGTTCTATAGGACTATGCAAAGGAGAAGAATGATTTGGAGGAATAATAATGGATCATCGAATCCAATTGAAGGATCAGAGTGAAGCTCTATAGAGGTAGCGAAGTGTGAATTTGCGGAGTTAAGCTCAGAGAAAGTTGAGCAACGAAAGAGTGGAAGGTCGAACCTTGAAGAAAAATCTGAAACCACAAAACATTGAAGAAATGATGAAAAGTCAAAGTGAGGAGACAGATGAAGAGTGAACGCACAAGAACCATTGGATCTTGGAGATCAACGGACAAGGTCGAAGGAAATGAGCAACCAAGATTAAGTCGAATAGGATTGAGTTAAGGAATGAACGGTGGAGATTAACTAGAAGCACTAGCGGAAGACGAATTTGGAGGAGTCGTCACAACTGTCGATGGTTGAAGATCTATGATCATCGGCGTGAACAAGTCTGAACGTTAACCAAAAAGAAAGGTGGGTTTATAAGCAGAAGTGGTATTTCGGGTGAGGTAGAAACCATAAGTGGTAAAAATGAGTGTTCACTTGATTCCACTAATCGAGCGACATGTAGTAGCGGAGGAGAGAGAGAAAACCGCTTTTTTGGGTGGGTATTCTCCGTACTTGTTGTCTACCCAAAATCAATGCCAACCGTCAGATCAAGTGTGATAGATCAATGGTGGAGGATTATCGTGAAAATTGTGCATCCGAAGTCCTTGTAAACCGTTGGATCAAAAGGAGGTGATCAACGGTGGAGATCGGGCCGATCGGAGATCGGAGAATAGAGAGCGCAGCGGGAAGGAGATGTTTTTGATGTGCGGACCTGACGATTTATGAACATGGGTTCATTCTTTTTGAAGTCCGACAAGGGCTATGGATTGGCTAAAAAGGTAAGTTTATGAATGTTTATGTGTATTTCTATTATAAAAGAATTATAATAGAAATAAAGTGCCGAGAGAGGGTTTTGTGGGTAAGTCTGATATAACAAAGCAAAGTGTGGAGTTTGATTATATGGGGCTTAAGGTTTAAACTAAGGTTTATGAGGGTGAATGAGTCTGGATAGAAAGGAAAGGATGGATTAAGGGTTAAACTTAGTTAGTCTATAAATTATTCTGTAGAGATTAAGAAAGGGGCCTTGACCATATTCTAAATGAATATTTGACTCCTTAGAGAATTAAAATTCCCGGGACAAATGTGTTTATGGATTTGACATGCATATTGTGGGTGTAAGTGGGGGTAACCCTGCGTTAGATATTAAATGATGGTGGAAGATCAAAGTAAAAAGTTTATGTTTATTTTGCAATAGACTCAAGACCCTATGTGTGAAATTATATAGTATCATATTTGCGTTGACAATTATGTACATGGTATTGGTAGGTTTTAACCTTGCACAGATAATTTTTACAAATATATTATCAATAAAACAAGAAAGTTCAAAGGAAAACACAGACAATAACACACAATAACACACATATTTTATCCTAGAAACCCAAAACCAGGAAAAATAACGAGATATTTTCAATATACTATGTTTACAATGTTATAATACAATATGTATATAATGTAGCATTCATAAATCTCCAATAAATTAACCTTGGATTATAATACAACTATAGTTCCTTTGACCATATCTACAAAACCATGGGAAAAACCACTCTGCACCCAAAAACCATTAAAATCGCAAATCGTACGCCGGAAATATTAAAAAACAGATGAAAAAAGCCACCTAAATTCTCTTTTTCCAGATGTTGTCCCAAACCCCTTGTAAGGGGACTATTGCCCCCTAACATACCCATCGAACAAGGGGGACTAGCAACCCCCACTGTAACCATGTTATATGTGTGGTGCATATAAATTGAGCATATAGTTAGTCATGCAAAGAATATAACACATAACCAATAATATCTCCATGTGTGGAGTTTGTAATAATATGTACTTGAGGCATGCGTACGCTAGTGTAGTTTGTGGTAATCTAAAAATAACTTTGTAGTGCAGAGTTCATGGTAAGTTGAAACCACTTGTAAGTGACATTTTAGGTTAACTAGAAAGTACTTGGTCTGATATATTGTGGTAAGAAAAAACCATTTGACGATGTGATTCTGATGTAGGGGCATCATAAACATCGTTAAGGGTAAATCAAGAAAACCCAAAACAAAATTGAGGGTAATTTTAGAAAACCTAAAGCATGATTACAAGTAATTTGACCAAATTCAAGACGATGATAATGGTGATGCTGGTGGAATAAAGGTATATATATAGGTATAAATATATGGTGATTGAATAAACCTTGTACATGAAGGAAATCACAATAGTTTGAAAGTTGCAACAATTAGGTATCCATGCATTTTGGTGGATGGTTGTTTCTTTATATGGACATCAACACTCATCCAAAACCAAACATCATGTATGTTTAGAAGACAGCCAAAATCATTGCAAGAGAGGATCATTATCAAAAGAGGAAAATCAGAGAGGCCATCGAAATCATGAAATTTCCTTAGAACCTCAACAGGGACAATGGGAGCGAGATTAGTGGAAAATAGCTTCCCTTCATTAGACAAATAAATCCCTCCAAATCTTTTGTAGCTTAGTATCAATGGTTTCTCCCAAAAAAAAATAAAAATAAAATAAATAAATAAATAAAATTAAAATTAATAAATAATAAACAATATAACAAAATATATTTATTCTAATGACCATAGATTTGTACATTAGTTTATGATTGGCAATGGAAAATTATTAAAATTATAAATCAATTAAATTAATTAATTAATTAATATATAGGTTTACTTTTTAAAATAGATCTAGGGTTTATAATTAAAATATAATTAACATAAAAAGAAAAAAGAAAAATAGAAAAGAAACATCACAAATAATATAAATTTATTAGTTGATTATTAATCAATTAAATTTTATTTGATTATTTAATCATTAAATTAATTAATTGATTTTTAATCAATTAAATTATTAACTGTTTATTTATCAATTAATTATTTACTGATTATTTTATCAATAATTAATTAATTGTTAATTATCAAATAATAATAAATAAATAATGATTAACTAACTAATTATAATTTTTAATAAGTAATTTCTATTAAATTAAAATTAATTATAGTGGATTTAAATTAATTAATTTATTTAATTACGTAAACTTATTAATATTATTTTATTAAAAATAATTATAATGTTTATATTTATATTAATAATTAAAACAAATAAATTAAACTGAAAAATAATACATAAAATAAGAATAAAAATTAAACTAATATATGTAGGTTAAGTCGGCTTTCACTATTTAGGATTAATTAGGTTTATATATACATTGGTCGGAGGATTCTTCTCTCAAAGAACAATCATTCATAATCTACCATTTTTTGGTCCTGATGATGGACCCCCTTTGGGGTTCGAAACGTCGACATGATGAATATAATACTGTGGATAATCCAGATCATACTACACCAAATAACAACCATAGAAGCTTAAAATCTATTGTTGGTAATGTTTGTAAATGATAGGTTGGAACACATATAGACTTTGATAATCACGAGGTGCTTCATTTCATATTGGATCAGGTGTTTTGCATAGAACACATTGAAGACATTTGCTAATTAATATTAATACAAGTAGTTATTAAAGGGGTGTGGAATATGTAATTTCTACTTGTATTAGGTGTGATCACTAATTCAAGAAGTCTATTCCTAGTCTTCAGGAGTTGGTTAGACGTAGTTAGGTTGAGAGATATTCTCTGATTAAATAGCTTCCTAGATTGGTGTGTTGTTGAAAGAATTTCTAAACTAGTTGATTGTGAGATCAAGATAATTTCTCTATCTTGAGATAAAAATGATATATTTATATGTGTATCACTATTTGATTAATGAAAGTTTTTTCTTATACAATTTCTATTCGAAACCATATACTTGATTACTGAAGAGTATTCATCATGTCAAATTCTAGTCATCATTAAATGGTAACATAGGATTTCTAGCATCTAATTGCTTTTCATGTCTATTATTGATGAAAAAATCAAAAGTTAAGTAATATAACCATGCATTAACCATCTAAGAATATCTTAGCATGAGACATATAAAGAAATAATATAGCTAGTGGCATGAGCAATTAGGCCAATTGGGTTTCTGGGGAATATTATTTATATATTGAGACAATATAACTTCCATATTATCTTTTTAAAAATTAATACAATAGAATATTTAAGGCTTAGTATAACTAATGGTATTTTTTCTTTCTTTCCTTTTTTTTTTTTTGCTAGAATTTGAAGATATAACTTTTGGTGAAATTGTGACTTGTTATTTAAAATTAATTTTGAATCAAAAAATAGATTCAACACCATGAAAATACCTAGATTACTTAGATTTTCCATATTGCATAATTCAATCTTACCATCCTAAGAAATCCCTTCCAAAGTTCACTCAGAAAATATAAATGAGAAAGCCAAAAAAGGCGAATTAGTTATACTATGTTATAAATGGAATTTTGAAAAGCAATCAAACTATCAAATTTAATATTTAGCAAATAAATTTTATTACAAATCTATAATGAAGATCAAGATTCCAAATTTCAATCCAAGAAATCATTTTTTAGGAGAGGGGAGCAGGGAAGGATAATGTTCAATGTCATTACAAAATGTCGTTTCAAATGAAATGAAAAAGAGAAAGATGTTCAACATCATTCCTCCATTTCCATTTACATGAAACGAAAGGAGAACATGATGTCGAGCATTGCCCTATCCTCTTGAATTTAGATTTGACCTAATGGGAATGCAAATCTTCGGCCAACATGATATAGAAGAAGAGGGGTGGGCATATGAGATTTGAAAGAATGTATTGCATCACAAAAACTAAAGAAACTTAGTAGAAAGATACCTGTTAATCCAATTTCCTTTAAAAAATTCACTTGGTCATGCCAATAGATCTAAAAATTTTGGGGATAGTGGTCATGATACTACTTACTAATTGGAAGTATTTGACATAAAAAATATGTGAGGAGCGGGTTTTTTGAAGAAGCCCTTGTATGTACACTAACTAATACTTCTAGTTTTAGCCATTTATGGTGAAGTATTAGTCATTTATGCTAAAGGGCCATATCTGCATCACACCCCTCTAGATTTAGAGGGAGAGATTTCCAAATGCAGAGGGGAAGGGGATGGAACTTTTCTTTATATGTATTTATTTTTTAATTATATTTATGCTGAAAAACACTCTACAACCTAGTATGGTGGAGATGTAGTGTCTGTAGATGAGTATAAATGTTTAAATGTTCGATTATTATCGAAGATATGTTGTAGTTTCTATATGAGGGAGATTAGTGTTTTTAAATGAGTGTAAACATTTAAATTTTGGTTTAATATAGGAGAGATGTTGTAGCGTTAGTATGGGGAAGAGGTAGTGTCTGCAAATGAGTGTAAACTTTTAAACAATGGCTTAATCTAAGAGAAATGATGTAGTGTATGTAAAATGAAGCATTGTATATAATAATAATAATAATAATGTCATCTCAAGTAAAAATAGAAAATTGATTCAATTCAATTTGTTATATTGTATATGTGTTTTTGTTAATAAAATTACAAACAATTTTTTCTCCGACAAAATCATGATATGCATATCACATTAAAATAAATGTCAAAATTAATGATCCATATTTTAACCCTCAATTTTAGAAAATATAATTAATAAACATATAAAAACTTAATAAATTTAAATAATAAATGTATAACTGAAAACTCCAAAATAGGGAGACACGATACTAGGTTTACGATGTGAGGCGGTCATGGGTTTCGATGCCGTGGCCTCCGGCGGTTAACAACTATGGCTGCTCTTGCACCAGACCCCTAACCAGCTGATACCTATTTTGGTTTTCTCGTGACCGCCACAAACTATTTACGGTTTCCCTCTCCCACCCTGGTTTACTGAACCCCCCGACGATTTTTCTACGATTGACTGTCATTTTGTTGTCCTTGTCTGGCAGCTGTCACAACTTCCCCTGACAATCATGGATGACCTGGGAGAATTCCTGGACCCTTTGGAGGATGTGGCCTCATGGTCCCCCACTAAGACCACTGCTGTCGGTCTCTTCCCCTTCATGTGCGAACTGACTGATGAGGTTGAAACCCTTCCTCCATTTACTAGACCTCTCATCTCATCGATTACTGTTCCTGAAGCTGCGGCCTCTCCCCCTGTTCTCATCTCATAGTCTAGCTTACCATGTTTGTAGGTTCACATTGCACCGTCACTCAAACCAGTTAACCAAACCCTAGCTCTTGAAAATGTTCCGACTCCTTCGGCGGTGACAGGTCACATTTCTCCCGATGCCCCTTAGGGTTCGAAGATAGTGGTTTTGAGACATACTGCAACGAGGACCTCCTCGGCACCAACATAGGGACATTTTACAAGCATTGGACCCATCTCTAGAATTTTCACTACCATCCCGCAGGAGGGGATAGAAAACCCTAGGGTTTCTCTAGACCCTTTGTTCCTTTGTTCATCACAAGAGGCGACAGACACTGGGGTTTCTGGACAGTTGAGAAAGAAATAGGGTCCAAAGCTTCGTGCCTATGCTGCACCTCTCGATATAGCTAAAGACATCAAACTATTAGACACCATGGATATTGCTGCGAAGGTCTTGGTTGGCCGGGTGCATGGTCGACACTATAGTGTAGCCAAGCTTCAGCAATGGGTTTTAGATGTATGGGGAGATAATCTCAATGAAATACCGAAGGTTTAGACCCTTGAAAAATGGTGGTTCGCACTTCACTTTAGCAGCCTGGAGCACACCAACTGGGTACTGTCCACGGATTGGAACTTAGACCTAGCCCTGGTTCTCCTCCATTGTTGGACTCCCCTTTTCGACCCGGCGAGGGAAAGGGTGGACACAGGTCCGATCTGGGTTCATTTGCTTGGCCTTCCATTGCACTTTTAGATAGAGGATGTCTTGAGGCTCATCAGAAATGCACTTGGTATCTATCTCACCTTTGATAATTCTTATCAGACCTTAGAGCAGTTAGCTTATGTGAGGATTTTGGTACATTTGGACCTGTCTGAGGGTTTGCTGGAGTTCATTGATATCTACTAGAGGAACCACACCAGAAGGCAATTGTTGGATTATGAGGGCATCCCCTTTAGATGCTGCCAATGCCATAAGGTAGGGCATCTTTTTAAGGATTGCCCTCTACTGAAAAAGAAGAAAAATCAGACTACAGAACAAGAGGTAGCCTCCCAATAGCATACTTATCAGGAAGCACTTCCCAGGAGATAGGTACCCTTGGCCACACCAGACCCAAACGCAGCTAAGATTTCAGACAATCAACAGAAGATTCCAGAAGTAGGGGCAGTGGCACATCCACCGCCGAAGAAGCATGAGCGGCCACCGAATCGTTCGCAGCCTTCTTAGTCTCATCCATAGTCGCCATCTCAGAGCCTGCCTTCATCGGGTATGAATCCTTCCATGCCTTTCCCCACTTGCAGCTCTTCTCATATTGACTGTTATTTTTCTAGCACTTTCTCTTCACTGTATGTGTTAAACCCTACAAGTGATCATATTGATCAGCATTTGTGTGCAACCCCCCCTAAAACTACACCTCTCACTTTCCCGATAGCCTCCATCCCCATTTTCTCCCCTGCACCTGCCCCTAATCCTTCTCATCCCACCCTGTCCACTACTCCTTCCATTCAAGATCCCCCTTCTAGGAGATACATGACCCACTCACAATAAAAAAGACAAGCCCAGGATCAATTTGTACTTGAAATTCTTCACCCTCCCCCTCCCCCTAAAATTCTGAGGGGTCGACCCTCTTTACTTTCAAAGGCCCAAGACACTATTGAAGACGAAATTGTTTTGGGAGTTCAATCCACCATTCCAAGGAAGCTCTCCACCCCCTCCATGAAGATCTTCTCCTACAACTGTAGAGGGCTAGCTAGGTTGAACAAGAAACTAGCCCTTCGTAGACTATTAAAAAATGAACCGCTGGATATTATCTTTCCGCAAGAAACTCTGGGACCAATACTTGATATTCCGCAATCCCTTCAAAATATGCTCCCTAGATGGATTTTTTTTGGTCTTGATGCCCATGGGAGGTCGAGTGGACTTGCATTGGGCTACAACTCCTACACCATCAAATTGCATAATTGCTCGGGTGGGATGGCTCATCTTAGTGCATACATCAATTCGGCTGAACTGGGAATCCATATCTGGATCTTAAATGTATATGGCCCGTGCCAAAACAACCCTGCTTTTTGGCAGAACCTCCTAAGCTTTGATTCTTTGAAGACTGACCACCTGATCCTAGGTGGCAACCTAAATTTCTCCATTGGACACGCTGAATCATAGGGTCATGTTGTGGCCACCAACAACCCCCCTCCTTATGAAGTGTTATTGCTAATACTAAATAAGTGGGGACCCTTAGTCAAAAAATTTTAAAAAATCAATTAATGCTTATATTTCTTTTTAGATAAAAATTACAACATCATCGACTTAGGAAAATACCTTTGAAGAATCTAAAAAGCTTAAGTTTCATGATGAAGAAAGTAAATTCACTCCTTAAGAGATATCGCATCGCGTAAAGAATGATAGGGTACCTTCTAATGAGCCAAAATGATAAAAAACGCGAGATTGCGAGGCGAAACTCCATCACATCACATGCATTAATGAGCACTCACATTGAAAAACCTTAAAATCGCCGATACGTGATATCGCATATCGCACATCGCAAAAATCGCATAAATTACACATAACGATTAAGCGATCTGCGATCTTGCGATATTGCGATATTGCGACCAAGCAACCTTGCGATAGAATAGCGCAATGCAATTGTGGTAATGCGATGCAGCGCTCTACGATATCGCAAAACAAATCGCAAGACCTCTCCATCGCAGTTGGTTCTGGCTCATTATTCGAGAAAACTTTTTTTTTAGGCCAAGAACTGGTCATGCACTTTAATGCGAATTAATGAGTTGTTGCCAGTTGTTAATGAAGTATGGTGTTGTGTTTTTCGAAGAACTAGTTCACATAAGGTGGCGTGTTTTTTCATATCTTTGGCATTTAAAGTTTTCTTGTCATTATTTTTATCATCACTTCCACCTCATTTGTAAACTGCAGGAACGAAGGACAAAAGGTTATACAAGGCAGTATGCAGGAAACTATGAGGAGGAAAAGCAGTACTCCAATGTCCATTTGGGAAGGCACACCTAATCTACTTAAGGAAGAGATAGAGAAGCAGAACTCTTCTGAGGCATCCATCACAGATCTCTCATATACAACCATGGTTGAATGGGTATTGAACGATGCTGATACCAGAGACAGACAGTTTAATGCTCAGGGTCAAGAGCTCATGGAATCACTATTTTTACAAATTTTTAGCTTTATACCCGATAAGAGAAAAAGGCGCAAAAGGCGAAAAATGCATCAGGGAAGCCCGAATCAAGGAACGAAGGCAGTTTCTGATGCGCGTGTTAGAGTCGGCCTAGTTATCCCTTCGTCAGAGATCAAAGCTCTTTTTTGCATTTCATGTTTAGGTGTCCCATCAGTTTCGATCAGTTGCATTTCGTTAGGCATGCCATAACTCTGACGGAATGGTTTGTATCACTCATTCCCCTCGTGCTTGGCACTGCTGGTTCAGGTCTATTCATAAAAACAAGTCTTGAAAGATCATTTACAGTCCTGTTTCAAATTTCTAGGTCATGACAATAGTTCTCGGTCATTAGGTCTAGGGTTGAGTCAATTTTGTTTTGCAAAGTCTAAGAAGACCAGCAGGCCAGAGGGATCTCCTCGATAGGTAGTTACCTCAATAATTTTTATCATTATATAGATAAATTAGGACTTCTCTTCAAAACTCTGTTTTGAAGATAAGTCATCATCTCATTTTTGTAATAAATTTTCAAAAATTTCAGTTCTTGAAATGTCCAGGCGCAGCCTTGGTCTCCTTTACCAAATCATATCACAGCGATCCCTTCAAAAAATTGTCAAAGAAAATCATTATTTCAACCAAATTTAAGGAGGAAACCAAAAAGGTTAGAAGTCTATTAATCCTGAAAAAAATGTCAACGACAAAACATTACAAAATGGGTTATGGACCAAGTAAAAATCAAAAGGGAGTCTTTATAAATATATTTCACTACATTTTCAACTCATTGCACATGCCAAGAGTGAAGAAGATTGTTCCAAAGCGAAATTGTGAGTTTGAGAGGAAGTTGGAGCAGTTTCCAGGCGTGCGACGCACTGGACTAGGCGTGCGGCGCATCAGGGGCGCACGACGCATTGGGCACAAAGCCACAGTGTAAAAAAACACGCGCGCAGCGCATCAGAGGCGCGCGGCGCGTTGGGTGAGGCGTGCGGTGCACTGGGTTTGAAGCCCAAAATTTGTTTGGAAAAGCATCAAATCGCCTCCTCTCCGCACAAATTTGTAGGTAGGCTCATATCCATTACTTGTGCTTGACTTTTGAAAGGTTAATGTAATGGGTTCATGATATGTTTGCCTTAGAAATTCAAGTGGAAAGCCCTCCTTTGAATGCAAAAAATTGCTGTAGGGTTCAAAAACAGAGTGTAACCAAGGTTGTGATTTTGTCCCCATTTCCCTTTGTTTCCCATTCCCAAATTCACCATTATTTTTCCCCATTAATTCCATCATTAATCCTACACTATAATCCCTTAAATCCTAGTCCCTCACCTCTATTAAAAACACATTATCCCTACCTAACATCCCAAAACCCCAAAATCCAAGATTTTCATTTCCCTTTCCTTCCCTAATTCCCTTGTTTTTATTTCCAAATTCCCTAATTCCCTAATGTTTTCCCTTTCCTAATATTCCCTTGTGCATTTGTGTCCCCTTGGTCATAGCATTTTTAGAGCAAAGAACAGTTTACAGTCAATTGTACACACAGTTTATACATCAGCATATATATTCCAGCTATCTTGTTTTCAAAGTCATGTCAGAGACCGAGTCAGTTTATGAGCAGGAGTATGACAGTGATTCTACATCGGAGGTAAATGTGCCAAATGTGCCACAGAGGTATCACAAAGGTGGCAAAAGTGGTCAGCATGTCAGGGAGGAGCCTA